>VZDJ01006028.1:14544190-14559556 GCA_008694505.1 Cyanoderma ruficeps
TTTTTTTAGCATTTCATTTCATCAATTTCTTCTCCTGTCTCTTTGCATGACTTCATTCCCTGATTTTGAGATTTCAATGAGTTTCATTTTGGAAGGTTTCTGTCCATTTCATTTAGAAGAAAGAACACCCCACTGCCCCAGCATGACTCCCTCCAGCCCTTTCTGCTTTGCACCAGCCTCAGCCAAATGCTGCTTTTAATTCTCTGCTAAGGGTTATAGTTATGCTTAGGGTTGAGATGACCACAAAGCTCCGAGCTCCAGGGACAATGCAACTACAAAAGGCATGCCAAGGGGAGCCCAGCACTGCCAAAACATTGCTGTCTCCACACCTTTCTGCTTCACACCACCCATGTGCTTGGCACCTCAGCAAATGGCTGCTTTTCCTGCTCTGCTTGGTTTAGGCTTACATTTAAGGTTAGTCTTGGGGAAACCACAAAGCCTAGATGTCCAGGGATGTTTCAACTACAAAAGCCATGCAAAAGGGGAGCATTTCATGTCATCTCATTAAGTTTGATTAAAATCACTTCATTTCAGAAATTTCTTTCCATTGAATTTAATTTCATTTTAAGTCCACTCATCAGTTCATTTCACTTTTTCTCTGATTTCAAGATTTCGTTTCCTTTCCTGAAATGACGTAAATACATACTGAGTTTCAAAGGTCTTCACATTTCCTTATACCCCTATGTCCAAATGCAATAGCATGGCATAGAGCTGGAAGCAGTCACATTCATATCCTGATAATATCAGCTCAGTAGTTTTCAAGTGGAAGTCAGAAGAAATTCTAAAGAAATTCTATTTCACTTTGCTGGTAATGCCAGTCTGTGTGAGGTGGGCTTCTTCAACCAAGTCATATGTGGATAACTATTCAAGATCATGTTCCCTTTGTATTTTGAATTGTCCTCCACATCTGATCACTTCTGTGTCACAAAGTTCTTATAGGTCTTATACTAGATGAAATGATTTTCCAACGGCCTGGACAATGAAGATGTGTCATCCTTTGTTATCCTCCCTGTCCAGTTTCTTGGCTATCATTTTCTGAGCTACAATGAATGAATGACACCTTGTGTTTTCTTAACCCTGTGGGGTCTAGAATATACTGCACTGCAGGAATACCCAATCCAATTACAGGTAATCTGACACTTCTTCAACCAAGAGGTTTTCATGGCAATTTTCTGAGGAACTTATTCAGAGTATCTAATGTTAGACAAAGGTGTCATAATGGGCAGGGTGTGGTTGGTGGAAGGTGCAATGCCATTAATAGAGGCTCCCTCTAAGGTCTGTGACTGGGTAATGTTCCCTGAAACTTCTGTCATAGATACTTCTTCCAAAGTGCGAGGAAAACCTGCACTCATCTGCATTCCTCTCCTGGGTGCATCTTACAGATCAAATCCTTTCCACCGTGCTGGTTTTGTTTGAAAACAGTGGACAGTGACTGGTAAAGGATGTGTACAACCCTGAATGCCTCATCCTACCACAGCTACAAACCCGTGTGGTTTCTGGTCTTGCAAAGAGCAGCAGTGGGAGTGTTCAGGTGGCAGCTGCACCTGGAGACCTGCAAACAGGATTTTCCAGTAGCTGTACCTGTTTAAGCAATTAAGTGGCTGAGAAGGAAACTCTGATGAAAATCAGAGGGATTTTAGATCTGAATGTCTGCAAATGAAGGTGGGTACAAGGGTAGGTTTTAAAGAGCTCCTGCAGATGTCTTGGATACTGTTCCAAAGCCCTTTTGAAGAGTTTTATGTGAAGTTTGTCCCTGAATTTTCAAGCATGTCTTCTGTATTTCATTACCTACTGATATTGTTAATAGGTAATCCTGAGGGCTTTGAATGTACCAGTAGAAGAAATTTCCTTGACAAAACCAGAGAATATTACTTTTCTAAGGAAAATCTCTGTCCCAATTGTTTGTCTGTTATAAAGAAATCCTTTACAAAAAGTAAACTTCACAGTGAAACTCTTGGAAATCCAGCTGAGAGGTTGGAAATCATCTCCAAGTGGAGCTTACAACAGAACAGATACTACAGGGATTTTATTTTCTAGTGATGAATAAGAGGTTACGTGTCCTAAAACATCAGTGGTACATTTTCTAACAGAAAGAGAGTCTGTTACCAGAAGTCTTACAATTCTGCTGTATATTCCAACTTTTATTAGCTTTTAACACTCAGGACAGAATGTTAATTAATACTTGGTCTCATAGGGCCCTGGTTAAACCTGAAAAACTGCAGGAAGCTGTTAAATTTAGGTACATTGATAGTCTCAGTAAAAAGAAAAAATATCCCCCAAAACCAGATGAACATTATCACATGTTTTCTTAGAGATTTGTCGTCAAAGTTAGCTTTCATGCTAGCCAGCTGAGGTCTTGGATTTCTATATGAAAAGAATAGTTCAGCTATGTCTTGAGGCTAATACTGAAAAGGTCATGAGATTCTCTTTCATGAAAGGAATGAAAGTAAGCTGAAAAGTACAGGAAAACATAACGTTCACTCTAAATGATAGAACTGATTTAGTTCTATGCATTTCTCTGTGTATAGAAAAATGACATTGAAATGCATTTGTATTTAGATTTAGGGAGCAACTTACTTTCTGCATCTTCACCAGTTTATTATTTATTTCCAAACCTTATTATTTTAAAATGCTATAGCACCCAAAATATGCTAGACTATTTCTAAACACAATCACATAATGGATTTTTCCTATGATGAGCAAAGCAGCCATTTGAAGTTCATTCATTGAGACCCTTTGGCCTTTAGAGCATTTAGTGAAGGGTTTGTTTTGTTTATTTTACAGTTCAGTGGAATGGAAAACAATTTTTCTTAAGCATTACTGGAGGCCATCAAACAGCGAGAAGGAATAATTTTTCTGCTGCTGCATGTTCAGCAGAATTTAAAGGTGTCTATTAAAAAAACCAAACAGGTGTAGTGATAAACCTAGATTTCCACCCTTTTTCAAAAAAGTGTAATTATACTCATCAGATGTAATTATCTGCTATTTTCCCCATCTTGCTATTGCTCAGAGTGTAATGAAGTTTGCTGATGCTGGGTGCATTTGATTATTCCCCGTTTCTTCTTGATTGTTTCCTACACAAAAAGAAAATAGAAAACCACACCCCTGAAAAAAAACCCAACAAAACAAACCAACAAAACTCCCAAAAAGCAAAACAACAAACCAAAACTAAATTAAATTGTTTACTTACTCATGAAATGTGATTTGGATGTGCAGTTTGTACGTGGAAAAAAAAGTAATTGAAAATACACTTTTCTCAGACTGTTGCCACAGAACTATTTAGATTCAGCTTTTGATTACTTGGAGAGGCAATAGGAGGTCCTGTTTTCACTCCTTGTTTTGTGTTTTTCAAAAACTAATTTTCAAAAGACATTACATATATTATTAAGTGGAGACAGGAAATAGATAAATAAAACTGTTTGAAAAATAATGGGGTAAACTGAGAAATCAAGTGATTGATATAGACATTTAGGTCATGCAAGTTGAAAACCTGGAACCTAAATTCCTATTGAAGTCAGCAGCAAAAGTCTACCTACACCTGCACACCAAATGAAAGTTACAGTTTCTTCTAAAGAAATAACTTCCATGAAGTTATTTTGACTTTACAACCATATAGACACAACCTGTAGCTAAATAATTCAAGTTACATTAAAAATAGCAGCCTTAAGAAGCAGCTTGTAGTGCTGAACTCTTGTCTGTACCTGATACATTTAAGGAGGTAAATGGTATTTGACCCTTAAGGAGGTTTAGGAAAGAACACTGGCAAACATCTAAACTTGTTGGCCTTTTTTACTGTGATGCACAGTGGTACACTCCCATCGAATACCAGCAGGACTTGATATTCAGGTATCCCTTTCAGATCTTAAAATGTTGATGTCTGTTCCCAGCAGAATGACTCAGGCAAGACCAGTCAGCATCTCAGTCCCCTTTTTTCTGCCAATAGGTAGCTTGGTGCTTATCCTGGATGCTCAGACATGCCATGATCATAACAAGCAGAACAGCCTTCATTTTTTGGAAAGCAGAGACATTATTCGTTTTACAAGGAACAAGAATATTTGGCCTGTAGGCAAACCAGTGGATTGAAACCCACTTCACCCTTTCCCCAGGAGGATATCCTAACCATGCAGGTACTGTTTAACCACTGGGGCTGCCTGCTGTATTTACTACTTCCTAACACCTTGTTAGAACACCTTCAGTCAGGCTTCCTCCTGCTTTCTCTCCTTTGGTCCCATGACTCTCTTGTTGCAGGACCAACCCCAGAAGCGCATTTTGCAAATTCTACCCCTTGGATTTTAGAACAGAATCAAATAGGAATGCATCTTTCAGTTGAAAGGTACCCACAACAGCATCTAATGCAATTGTCTGACCATCTCAGGGCTGACCAAAAGTTAAAGTATGTTAAAGACATTGTCCTAATACCTCTATACCTCTTATGCACTGACAGGCCTGTGGCATCGACCACTTCCCCAAGAAGACAGTTCCCGTGTTTGACCACCCTGTTAGTAAAGAAATGGTTCCTAAATTCCAGTCTAAAACTCCCCTGGTGCAGCTTTGAACCACTCCTACGTGCTCTGTGTCAGGATATCAGGGAGAAGAGCTCAGCACCTCCCTCTCCACTTCCCCTCCTCAGGAAGCCGTAAGAGGGCAATGAAGTTGCACTTCAGCCTCCTTTTCTCCAAAACAGATAAACCCAGATTTCTTAGCTTTTCCTCACAGGTAATGCTGATCTCAAATCTAGCACTTGAAAGGCTCCACTGACAAAGCCAAAGGTTTTTAAAGTCTATTCTGAAACCTCCTTGGAGGTCCTGGCTGGAAATTTGCTGTAATTCATTTTTTTTAATGATAAGGGCTAATCTAATGGTTGCTACAATGTATGTTACATTTTCGGTGACATTGGTTATTTTGTGATCAGTGATAGTCAATTTCGTTTAGTGGAAGATTTCAAGACAAAGAAGTAAAATCAGTATTCAGTTTCTCTTAATAGTTAAATGCTTTAAACATGCATTTGCAACCCTGAAAAAAGAAAAGCCCAATGCCCTGTTCATTTTTGCTACAATACACGAAGTGTTTAGCCATTTGTTTGTTTATTTTTATGTTGAAGACAGGTGCTTTTAATGATGCATAAAGTGACATTTTCAGACTGTGGAACTCATTCCCTGCAGCATTAACTGTCTGTGACTATTCAAAGGTGACTTTGTATTGGCTGAGGTTAGCTTTTTTGCTACTTTCTAGCCTAATATTTCCTATTTAATGTCATCATTTTCTTTCCCTTGGATTCTTACTTTCTATTTTAAACTCCTACAATGTATTTTACCTTTTTATTTTCTATTTTCTGAGCACAGATTGGTGTTAAATAGAGTTTTCTGGTGCTTCTAGAGCACTTTTTAAGAGATCAGTTAGATACCTGGATTTCATATTGGAAGGTCATTCTCAGTGAGATGAATCTTCTCTGATTTAAGGCATCTATAATGGAATAGTCAAACTTCAAACTGTCTCTGTAGAGTGCCTCCATAGTTAATGAGAGAAATGAGTATCTCCGAAGGGCAAGCCATGTGACCTGTTACATGTATCCATCTATGGATGAAAACAATTGTCTCCTGGAGGTGCCTATTTCACTTTACTGACAGTGTAGAATTATGCCACTAACTCTGGCACAATTTCCAAGGCAGAGGAATTTCATTTGGTGTATCTAGGCTACAAATATATATATATATATTTGCTGTGCATCTGAGAAATTTGACTTTACACCCATTTGCTATCGGTGCACCTTTTTATCGTCTTTATGATATTCTTTTGCAAGTGAAGGCTAAAGTTAAGTACTCAGCTGGGTTTCCTGCTTCCTTTGGAAAGTGAAAGCCATTATTTTTAAGCACTTATTTGAAGAACTGAAAAATGAAAGATGAATGATACCATAAGTTATATCTTAAGTTAGAAGGCATTATCAAAGCTGTGATTTTTTTGTAGACATTCAAGAGCTTTATTTCATGGGCTTTAGTTCAAATTCCAATTAACAATTTTTCTTCCTACCTTCTCCACTGTCTTCTTAGTACATATAAAAAGATGTGTTAAAATGAAGGAAAAGCTTGCTGCCCAGTAGGTCCAACCAGGCATCTCATCCTGCCCTTGGGAACCTTGCTGGAAGGCTCAATAATCTGAAAGCAGAAAATCTGCATTTTGATATATTTACCTGAAACAGTCATGATTGGCAGGGTAAAAGCAGAGTGAGGCAAAGGGGAAAAACTAGAGCAGGACATTGGGGTAAACACAGTGTTTATATTTCTCTGAAGAAAGGGATAACAGAGTTCAGAGATTGTTGATTTCCTTCCATAGGTTTTGCTGACAGTATTTTCCCTTGCCCTGCCTTGCCTTCCCTGCCCTTCCCTACTCTTCCTTGCCCTTTCCCTGTCCTTCCCTTGCCCTGTCCTACCCTTGAAGAAATTACTGTCTGTAGACCTGGCAACCCTGCATGCAGCACTGGTCATAGGGTTTCCCTGCTCCTATACCTTCTCTCTGCAGCAAAAAGCCCTTTAAAAGACCAGCTGTATTGATAGCAAAGAGATATAAAGGAAGAAAGTGAAGCTAAATGGATAATTAAAATAGCAAATCCTAGTAACAAGATAATGAAGAATCCTTCTGACACTTTCAGCAGGGATCGATGGTACAGTCATGATAATCATATTACATTGCACCTTTCATCCTGGAGGGTGTCAAAATGCTTTGCATATTCAGCACACTAGTACAAGAAGTTGTTAGTCTACGACTCACACAAAACCGCCCATGGGTTTGCATCTGGCAGCTACACTGCAGGAAACATCAGCACTCAAAAGGTGAAGCATGGGTAGGTAGAAAATCTGTCTGCTAAAAATTAAGAGCACACAGAGCATTAAGCCTGTTTATAACTGCTGGAAAGATCAGACCTCACTGTGTTCAGAGATAAAGTGCCTCTTTTCCAAGGGTGTTGATGCCAGTAGCGAGGTCCAGTAAGTGTAAAGAAGGGATGTATGGCCAAGAGGGAGTTTGCTCTTATTTATATCACATTTGCCAAAAAGCATTCACTGCAAAGATAAAAGTCCAGAATAATACCTGGAAATGCAAACTTCTAACCTACCCAAGTTGGGGGGTTAAATACAGGAGCATGAACTCTGAAAAAGACTCGATTCCAGATTTCTTTCCTACATGAAAGATTAGGTAGTTTTTTTCTCCAGAAGATTTGCCACAAGAGACATGGAAATATATTTTCATCAGTTCAATTCAGTGCAGTATGTTTGTTTTAATTGTATTTGTCTCAGCAGTTTCCCAGTCTTTGCTTCTTTTTCCTGTCATTTTTCATGCATTTACCATATTGATGTATTTTTGGCACTGTCTCGGGCAGAAGATTATCTCTTGCCATTACAAGGCATTCTTGCTTGTTATCCAGTTGTTGTTGAGCTGCATGTTTTATCTTTCCAAGAAATTTAGTTAATGCTTAGGTCTATCTAGCTCTCCTCATCCTCAAGATTCTCAGCACAAGGCAGATGAAGGCTCAAACTACAGATATATGACTCCAGCTCAGCAGGTTACGAGTAGCCAGCTGAGCTGTGGTAGCTCTCATAGATCTCAAAGTTACACCTCAGCAAATGCAAGGGAATGTAACTTAGCTTAACCCTCTTTCAACACGGTATAGACGGAGTCAAATTGACATATATTTTTCCAGTTTAAAGGTGTCTAATCATTTGCCAACTCGTGTTTCAACTAAAGAAATTTTGCCAGAATTTCACCATCTTGGGTGATGTTCTTCTTGGTTTTTCTCTACTAGTGAAGAGTATATAATGATCACATAATGCTTTAAAAACTTTGCTGAACAGGCATTGTATCATTACAGTTTTGTGAAACTGACTTCTAAAATGCTATGTGGATCTGTGTGTGCCAAAGTGATGCTCACTAAGGAGCTGTTTGAAGGCCTAAAATACTTCTTGTCTAAAAACTGGGTATTGGTTATGGCCAGGATGAATCTAAAAATGGCAACACCCCTATAGTGGGACAGATTTGAACAAAATGGATGTTGAAATGTTGTGTTTATAAAGTGCTTTGTTATAATATATTCTTTCATAGTTGGATGTAGTTGTGGCACCTGACACTGTTCCTGAGAGTGTAATTCTCTTCTTAGGCTGTTGTCAGCCAGAAAAAGAAGGAAGCCAGATGAAGGACGAATCCTTACACAGGTTCTGTGTTCATCAGGGAATTCCAAAGCCTTTTGCTGACATGTTAAAGTCTGCAGTGGGCTTCAGTTCAAGCTCTGAATGGTCTGTGCTGACATCTTTAGCTCATGGCATTTGCTGCTGCCTTCATGCTGTCTGTGACATCTCTGATAGGATATAATTTGCTACAGCTGGCTTAGGTGCAAAACTGCCATGGGCAAAGCTTTCTGTCGTTCCTTGGCTGTCCCATTTCATTGTGTGTCTCATCAAAATCAGGCAAACAAATGTGGAAAGAGTGGGTGCTCCTGCATGTGTCATGCTCTGCAAATCAAGGGTATAGAAGCAATGCCTTGCCCAGAGATCTGCTTGTGCTGCCACACAGATCACAGCTCACAACAGAGGGGCTCATTTGTTCTGTTTCTGCCTCTTCAAGATCAGAAGAGGTTTAAACCCCTACCTAGTTCTAAAGCTCGTTATTTTCTACCTGAATCCTAAGAAGGGGTGGGGTATAGGGAATGCAAAAATATATTCTGAAGCACAATTAGATGCAAGTCAGGTAGGGATTTCGATATAGTTTGATTAAATCAGAGTCCTATTCTAATACAAGTCAATGTTACACTAAGAGTCCTATTATTTAAGAGAATTTTCAATGCCAGTTTAAGAAAATGTGCCCTGTATTCTTTGAAATAATGTATTAACTGAAAATGCCAATCTTCAGGTATGTTCAGTAGGGTGGATCCTTACCTGATATATATCCACGTCGTTCCAATCTCTGGTGTAATTACATCAATGAATGTCATCTAAGGATTGGATGGATAAGAGAAGCACAGGACATCACTAATAGGCACGTAATGTCACTCATGCTCTGATCATCACTGAATGAATTCAGCAGACAATATGAACTGGAAGGATAAAACTTCTAGGCTTTAAAAAAAAAAGAAAAAAGGATACATAAAGGTAAACTTTTCTGCATTCATTACATTGCATTATACGAGCACACTAATGGGAAACCAAGGGAGAAACTTGCTATTATATCTCCTGAAAGTGACTTTGATAATGAGAGGTGGTCGCTAGACTATTTTAATTCAAATTTTAAGTTGGTAAGAAGGGTGAAGTTATGTTTTTCAGTAATCAGCGACCTATATTGATCTGTGTATATGAAAAACAGAAAACCAGCCCTAAATTATGAAAAGGAGATGAGAGTATATGAAAATTTTGTCTGGCTGGACCAAACACTTGGGGGTTCTGTTTATGCCAAAATGTAGCACACCATAATGAGTTGGATAATGGGAGCTGTTAAATGATAGTGCTGCAGGAGTGACCTATGGGATTTTGAAGCTTAGGCATGGTAGATATATTGTTGGCAGGCATTATCCAGCAGTAATGAATGGCGCTGTTCTCTTCTGTATTGAGATGATCTCTGTGCTTCCCTGAGGAGGTGTGCAAGCAAGCAAAAATCTCCCTTCCTCCCATTTACTGCCATGGGCTTGAAAAAGAAATATGCAGTCTTGTCAGCATTCATCCAGCCAGCGGCTGCCACCAACCAGGACATTCATATCAATGGCAACAACAGAAAGCCCCTAGGTGCTCCTCAGTGCCTTTCATTTTTTATGGGGTACAGTCTGAGCCTCTGATTCTTCCATTTGGCCTAGAAAAGTCTAGAAGGCAGGTGAACAGACATGTGTTGGCTGGGACGCTCACAGGCGTGCCGAGCTGCTCCTGGCGTGTTCCCGTTTTTGAGTCTGTTCCCTTTCAGGGACAGCGTCCAGAGCCCACACACCCAGGGCATAGATCCCTCTCTCAGCCTCACCCAGGACAGGGTCTCCTCCTGCCACCTCACCCTCAGCAGATCTCCCAGAGCTGGGGAGGCCTCCACAGACACATCATGGCCCTTTCTCCATCATGTGACCAGACAAATTCCATGTTCCTTGCATGCAACTCTTCCACTTGTCTGGTTTTCCTTACATTACTCAGTAAGGTGAGGTCTCAGATGAGATGCTTTTATGCCATACTCTGCCACAGGGCTGTAGCTCAACCATCAAAATACAGCATTCCTTCCTCAAGCTCGTTCAAGGTTCACATTTGATCACAGGAAAGCAAGAGAATAAATGTGGAGGTCTGGAGTTTGGAGCTGATACTAAAAGAGTAAAAAGTTTGGAGGTGCTCTTAAAGAAATGCAGGTCATGATAAACCAGTATCAAAACACAATATCTGTTCCCATGAAGCTATAGTCTGCAACTTCCTTATCTCAGTCTGTGAAGAATGTGTATCTTAAAAGAAACAAAGTATATGAATATAAAATACAGAATTATTTTTTTTAAAGTTTATATTCATCAGTGAGACACAACAAGGTGAAGAACAAGGAGTAGGTAGATGGAAAAAAAGAAAACATGAAAAATCAAATGACTTTGCAGCTGGTTGAATTTATTCCTGACTCTGGAAGCAAGATCATCTTCTATCATTGCTAACACCATTAAGATTAATTCAAAATGTTCTGGCACTTGTCTTCATTGTTTTGAAATCTTTAGATGACCCTGTGAGAGGCTGCATCAATCAAAAAGACTATAATTTCCTTTTCTGTAGATACCTAACATTTTAGTAATACCTTGTCATACTGTAATCTATATGAGGTGTTTTTGTTATATTTTTTTTTCTTTGAAACACATTCTAGCCTGGTTTGCAAAGTTGTAGGGCTGCAGAGACAAGGCAAATGTTTGTCAGTTGTCTGAGTGCAATAGATAAAGTCTCACTTCTGCTTTTTGGAGATATTTTTTATTATACTGTGGTGTGTGTTGTTGTTATTGCTCTGATGACATTGACAGCAGAAGCTGCTGGGGACATTCAGCAATCTTTACTCAGGACTCAACAGTAAGAGAAAATTAAGATAAAGTGAATTTTCTAGATTCAAAATCAAATAAATAGCATAGTTAACCATAAAACTCAATTTTTAAAAAATCAAAATCAAATTTTAATACATTGTATAATAGCGTAAGAAATGATGCAATGTTATTGAGAAATATGTCATATTTGAATCTTTCTAAATTATATTGTTCTAGTCCTGACTGACAGAAAAACTTGGAAACATATTAGTGGAAAAAAAAAATAGCACAGATGTGGTAATTGTGACTTGGTACCAGTAAGACCTTAATCTGTTTGTACATAAATGAAGATACTGATTGAGTAAAGCAAAATCTCATTCAGATGTCTCTTAGGATGATAGAACATTTCAAGCATTAAAACACTTGAATATAAACTGAGGACAAGTATCAGTGCTCAACAGTGGAAAGCACTACACAGTCTTTCATGCACAAAGGGCAAAAAGTATTCCATGCTAATTTTATTTCACATGAAGGAAAATAATAAATTATGCATATGAAATCCAAAGGGCAGACATTCAGTTACTGCATTTCCTTTACCGAGGCTGAATTATCTGATACTTCTGAACATCCTGACCCTCAAATGTTAAAATAGACACCAATCTCCCTGCTTTATGAGCAATAACTTCTGTTGACAAAAATGCATTGGTTTTAATTTGTAGATGTATTTGCATTCTTCATCTTCTACTTTTTCCATCCAGCTGCTTCTTTGTGATATATGGTATATAAAAAGACTGAAGATTTTTAAATTGCTCCTACCTTTCGCCAGCAATGCAGCTATTTCTTGTCCATATGGATAGAACATTTTAGTAGAAAATTAGATTGAATTCTGATACTAGGTAGCTTTCCAATTTTTAAACCCTATATTTAAACAAGCAAACAAACAAACAAAACTTTAAAAATACTGACAGAAAAGTCAGAATCTCTCTAGCTGGGATTGTCTTCTATTCCAAGCTGGAGTTTGGAATAAATTGAAACTCAGGTGTGAGCAGACACATTTTTGTTTATTTTTGTGTGTTTCTATACATTCATATACATTCTATACATTCAAAGTGTTAATTTAAATTCTGTAATTTTCGGCTGTAGGTGATTCTTCGACAGAGTCAAACAGAAATTCTTGAGACATTTGGGGAAGCTATTTGAGAAACTATTTGAGAAACTATTCCACATTTGAGAAACTATTCCATGAAACTATTCAGTGTAAAACTTGAAATCTGCCTATTTCTCCCACCTCAGAATTCAAGCCATGACCTACTAGATCTCTGGATGATGAAAATAAATAAGTTAGCAGTATACACAGAAAAGTTTGCTATTTTCCTCTCCTAAGGGAACATCCTGATCTATATTCATGATAAGGAAGAAGTCTGGAGGAAATCCATGGTAATATTAATTCTTTTAAAATGTGCTTAGAGAGATATCGCTAGTTTAATATTGTATACCATCTGGGTCCAGATTCTCTGGTTTAATATTGTATACCATCTGGATCCAGATTCACTGCTTGAGAGAATGTTTATGGTTACGAACTGCACCTTCCCTATAAGATTTACACACTTTATGACTTCAGTTTCATGATACTGTAAAATAATCAGTTTCCAACTAAAAAGCACAGGCCATAGCTGAATTTGTATGAAGTCAATGCAAGGTCTCAATGAACTCTGGATCACATCCCCTGGTCAGACCTTAAACTGGGATAAAGCTGCTTTCAATCAGGGGTGACTCACAAGGCTAAAGAAAAGGAGTTGTTTTTCCTTTTCTGCTGTGGCTCTGAATGCCACTGACAGCCAGCCCTGCAGAGAGATGGAAACAGAGCGCAATCAGACCTCCAAATCTTCCCTTAATGCAGTATCTTTCTTTGGAGCTTTTCCCTGTAGGGTACCTCTCAGATGGGGATAAGTAGTGCTGTTAGTACATAATCCAGTCACTGAATGCAGATTGCTTCTAGACAATCCTGAGCAGCAAATTCATACTTTTTTTATTTTTACTTTATAAAGCAAGTAGCTTTTCTGCAGGAAAATGAAAAAAGGATGCTGCTTACGAGTTATTAACAATATAAATGCCTTGTTATGTATTTTCTGCATATGATAGAATTGGAATCTTAGTTTACCATAAAATATCAGATACCAAAGTTAAAAAAATGAAATATTTTCGTGTTCAGAACAGGATGCCAACTTGCATTGTTCAGTCAGTCAGGGGTGTATGCTTCTCCTTCTTATTCCCAAACTGATCCCATCTCTGGTAGTGTCAAGGTCTCATTCTGAATCTTTCACTGCCATTGATATGCTCTCTCCCTTTTAGCTCTAATACTGTGTTTAAGGTGTTGATGGTAGCGTGGTCTGCAGACCCTGTGAGTGGACTAAGACTTTCTAGATCTGATTGTATTTCCAACCCCACACTAACCTGTTATTTCAACTCATGTCATCCTCCCTACTTCCATCTCCTTCCTATGATATCTCTGTCTCCTCTGTTTTGACTGTAGACTTTTTGGGCATGGGATTTTACCACCCTTCTTAGTACGTGAAGCTCAGCCCTCTGGGTGGCTGAACACATCTAGAGACCATGTAACAAGCAGAAAATCATGTAATGATTTCTCCATTCACCCAATTTAAGCATCTAAATTTGACTTACTAAAACAATTATTGTAGTTCTTTATAGAGAGAGTAGAGACAAATGGTTTCAGGATTGACCTGGTATAGTGGAAGCTGTCCTACCCACAACAGCAGCTTTGAACTCGATGATCTTTAAGGTCCCTCCCAACCCAAATCATTCTGTGGTTCTATAAGATTGATGCCCTCCAGGTACCCAAGCTAGGTCAACAGTATCTCACTCTCCATACTATCAGGAAAATCTGTCTCTCCTGTTAAAACTGTGTACTTATAATCTGTAGCTCTTCCATAAATAGGAATAAAAATGTCATTAGAAAATATGTATGGTGTTCCAGAAGAACTGAGTCATTCAGATATTGTGAGAAATACGTGGTTTCCTCAAAATGTGTCAGGATTCTTTCAAAATAGGACATTGGTTGTTCCCAGGTCTAAGCTGGTTTATTTATAAATAAGTTTTAATATCTGCTAATGCTTCTACAGAATTAAACTTACAAGTGTAATTCTAAAACAGATGTCCGAAGTGAAAAACATGAAAGATGTATGGAAATTACATTATTTAGGGTCCTTGAATAATTTTTAATGATTTAAAATATTTTATAGGACCATCATCTTACCTCTTTTCATGAGTATTTGTCATATGAAATTCTCTGTCAGTTTTGCTGGAATCTAGATTTAGACTTATACCCAGACCATCTTTTGCTTTTTATAATAATTGGTGGATTGTTAACAAATTTTAAAAATCATGGCTAAAGCAAAGGTAAAAATTAAAAAAACCCACTAGGACAATTTATTAAAAAAACCATTACCGGTCTTTGTGCTACTGTTAATTACTCTAAATTTATTGGATTGCTTAAAAAAATACTGGGATCCTGTTACCTGTGGTAGTTGCTACAAAATCTGAGGTGGGAAAGCTTATTGGTTTTGAAAAATAATTAGAATGAGAAGTGAGGGCCTGAAAAGAAAACCAGCAGACAGAGATGAAAAAAATTTTTAGGGCCACAGAAGAGACAGCAACAAACCAAACGATTTCTGACCTGGGATTATTCTGTGAGTACTAGGCCAGGTGTTTTTCTCTAATGCCTGTTAGATTATCAATTGCTTTTAGTGTTGGCAGGGAGAGGTCCAGTTTCCTAGGAATGTATGCTGCCATCTCTTCCACGAGTCCCACTCCAGCACCTTTCCTATTAAGAAAACTGATTAACAGATGACTGAGCAATGGAAGAGGACATAACCTACCTCTTCTTCCCTTGCACATTACAATGTAATATAGTTAAGAAAATCAATTTTTGGCTGATTTCATTAGACTGGGATAACTCAGATGCAAAACCAGAAAACAAAGTCTGCTGTCTGTATTTCAAGCTTGCAATTTCCACCATCTCATATAGGACAGAGCTACTTACACATTTCATATGGAGTCAGTGCTTAATGGAGGTGAGGAGGTCAGCAGAGGCTGGCTGCTTCTTGCCTTTTTCTTTACACAGAAACACAGCAAGGATTTCATTTTCTGCTACTTGCATTGGCTGAAGGGGGCAGGGGGTGGCAAAATGTATGGATTTCTTAGTAGGTTCGTTAAAGTTTTTTGATTCCCTTGATTTATCCTTTCATAGCTATCATGAAAAGTGAAAGTACTGGCAATTAGAGTTAATGAGCATTTCATTGCTCGTGACAGTTTATTTCAGTTAGCATCGTTGCTGGTTTTTTTTTTTTTTT
>VZDJ01006028.1:14559806-14580190 GCA_008694505.1 Cyanoderma ruficeps
CCTTCCTCCCTTCCTCCCTTCCTCCCTTCCTCCCTTCCTCCCTTCCTTCTTTCCTCCCTCCCTCCCTCCCTCCCTCCCCAGGAAACATGGTCAAACTCCAGCTATAAATAAGCACAGAGGTGATGTAACGTAATGATTCTAAGAGCATTGATGAAACATGGAGCATGTGTTGATAACTGACAATTGCTTGTGCTAGTTTAACAGAACTAGTTTCAGAAAAGTCATTCTCCTTCTGGGAGATGAATCAATGAATCTGAGAATGAAAATCAATGTGTAAAAGCAATCAGCCTGATCCTGCAACTGTGTGTCTGTAAGGAATTTGATACTGCACACAGTTTTTCTAGCCAAGGCTGAGTCTCATGCAACGTTTGACAGCAGAAAGACAGTACTTCTAAAATGAACTTCCAGTCCTGCATGTCACTACATCCATTCACTACATTAAAAAAAAAAAATCTAGGTCTCTCCTCATTGTTCTGATTCAATAATACTCTTACACGTTTCTTTATTAAAATAGGTGTAAATTTCTCAGCACAGCAATAGCCAGACCTTAGAAATCCTAGAGTGACTGAAGTCAACAGAAGCTTTGTATGACTTGTTATATCCTTTCATATAGTGAATTGTACCATGGAATGCTAAAGCCGTTGTTTTTATTTTGAATATAATTTCTATTGACACATCATGAGACCTACTTATGTATACAATAGGCAAGAAGTCTGGAAAAGTATACAGCAAAGGCCTCCTTGACTAAATAAATGTCAGCCTGAGGTCAGGTAGCATAAAATGTTCTAGCAAGCTGTGTCCCTCCAGAGAACCTGAGGATATTTTACCATTTTTCTTTTAATTTCCATAACAGAAACCTTTTTAGCTGACACAAAAATCTTTTTCCCCAGTTAATCATTAACATTATTGTCAACTTGCATCAGGAGAACATTTATTCTGACTTCTGAAATAGGAAAATCCTCATTACCCACTTATTCATATCACCGATATTTTTACCAATTCACCGTTGACTTCAATCAGTCCATTACCACTTCTTGAACTTGTTATATTCACAGAAATGAATAAGACAGACTGGTTTTATAAAGTTATCACAGCAGTTTACTTTATCCAAAATAGAACACATCTTTATGTAAAGGCATTTGTCCATAATATTCCTATATCTTCAATACTTCCTGCAGTCTTGAAAACCCTATTTTGAACAGGTTATATAATGATTTAAGAAAAGCTAAGGATGGGGTCTACAGTGACCATTGTATGCATGGTTTCCAAGCATAAGAAAAAAAGGAGAGGGCTGAAAAAGGTGATACAGCCTTTAAGATCAAGAGTGTTGTTGATTAAGTGAACGCAATGCTCAACTAAACTGGGGTTATCTTTGCCATAGCATTTTTTGGAAGTTAAATATATTAAATGTAAAAACACGATTCAGAGCTTTAAGGTGAATCTACCTAAATATTTTTTTCTTTTTAAAGAGCATACCTAAAAGAAAAGGGAGTTTGTAATCTCTAAAGTCAAGTTTAAACAATAACTAGAATAGCTAGCTTCTGTAAAACTTACAGTGACTGAAAAATTGACTATGAGAGAGAAGTGAATAAAAGTTCATAGACACATCTTCACCTATTTTTTGTGGCCTAGTAGAGCACTACTTTCCTTCAAAACTAATTTATTACCAGTTTGGATTTCTGGTTGCCTCAAAATCTTCAATGACGTTCAGGGATTTTTTTTGTAACATATCTGTTTTTGCTTCTCTCAGCTGTTTTTCAGGCACTCTGCCAATCTACACGCTCCCATCTCTCTCATGAATCTCATCCTGTCTTTGCTAGCCACATCTTGAACTTTTGAAGCTCTTTGGCTTCACAAAGGCTGCATTGGTCTTCAACGGCATGAGGTGTAGACAGGCATCCTAATTTAAAAAAAAAAAAGAAAAGAAAAAGAATATAGTGTTTGAAAAAGAAGTGGCAGGAAACATAAGAGTGATATCACTGAGTTTGTAAGGGCATTCCACCTTCCTCTGTTTTCTCTTGTGTTTTTAGGGGTATGCACAGAATTTACACCTGGTGAGGTAAGACTGTGGAAATCAATCCACTAATTTAAATTCGTGACAACACTCCAGGTGATTATGGAAAGTGCTGATCTTTTCAGTTATTCAATTGTTTGGAAAGAATAATTAACCATTTTTATTGCTAGCATCGTTCAGAGGGTAAACAGCACTGACCATCTTGGTCAATTTTGGTTGACTTCATCAGGAATCCTGCCCAAAAGCTGGCTGTTTCCTTTCCTGTAGCTACACCCCAGTATAATGGCAAAAATTGGGTCACATACATTTCACATATACTTCTAAAATAGCAAATAGCTTAGAAGGTGAAGGTGAAGTTTCCAGTTATACAGGATGGTTAGTAGGCTGGGGAAGATTTTCTTGTTGTTTTTTTTAGATTTAACTGTCTCCCAAGAAGGTCTGAAGTTGTTTGCTTGAATCCAATAACTATAAAGCAAACTTCATGACTCAGCTCACAGATTCCTACAGAGTTTGCACAGCCCAATTTTCTACATCAGCCCCTGTTCCCAGCAGATCAAAGTTTCTGCATAGCTGTGAAGTATCACTGCAACATCTGTGAAAGGAATAACCTCCTAAACCTTGTCCATGACTCTGTTAAGTGCTCGCCTGTCTTCACTCCACGTGATTCCTCCCTCTTGCACCATTTTCCTCCTAACCATGTAAAATGTGAAACTGTGTCTGAGTGGGCAGATGTGAACATATATGAATGCAAATGAATTAAACCACACGCTTGCCTGATTGTGTAAATGCTAGAAATGCCATTCTAAGAAGAATTCAAAGAATCCCAGAGGAATCATTTATATTGCAGAAGTCAATGATGATAAATCCAGGTAAATCGTATTTTAAGACCAGATTTAATTCAAAGGGCAGAGGGACTGGGAAAGTGATGAAAAAAAAAAAGAATAAATTTTGAGTTAATTAGCTTTTTCTTATGACTAGCTTGTATGGGTCAGAAAATATGAGAAACTGACATCCGAAAATACCTATGTCTGTAATGAGACTAATCAGAACTAAAGTTAATTTAAATGTACAGTTTTTTCTGGTATTCATAATCAATTTTTCTTCATATCCTGTAGCATTTTACTATTTTATCTATGGAGAATAAATCTATCCTTGAGCTTTGAGATGGTACAGCTCTGAATAATGCAGCTGAGCCCAATTACATCATCTGTGATTACAGTAAAAACAAAATTTCCCTTTGCCAAGACACTTACTCATTTTAAAAATGTTTTCAAACCAAATGGATGCAAAATGTTGATATTTCCTGGAGAACAGACTATCACAACAATTTATATTAGAAAACATTGACTAACTATGGTCGTAATGACTCAACATTTTTGAATTTTTCTGGATAATCTCAGAACTCTTACAAATCACCTGCTCATCTACTTTATCAAGCACAGAGTTGTAATAGCTAATTAATATACATATAGTCTGAAAATCAAACTACAATGAAATAGACTTATGTTCTTAAACTTGATATTTGCAGGTGCAGACCCTGGACCCTACAGGCAGAAATATTTTGTTTTAGAACAAGAAGTAGTATCTAATTAAAGAAACATTCTCAACCACTTCTCATGTTGAATACTTCAGAAAAAATTTGTTCTACTGAAGTCAGTTTCCCTTTAAAAATACCAACAAAATGTGCTATTTAATCAAAGATATTTCAGTTATAATCAAAGATTCTTTGGAAAAGGGTTTAAATGCTGAAAAGTTAGAAACAGAGAATCACTTTGATATTGTGTAATTCATGGGCCAGGTAGGATGCAGAAAATCCTCTTTAACAGGTAAAGCATCAGTGAAAAATTGGACCTGGCACATTTGACATCACTAATCCCAGAAGAAGGCACCACTCACATGTTTTCCCTGGCAATGCTGTACCTGTGCATAATCAAAACTTCTGCTTTCACTTAAAAATGCAATTTGTCCACCATTCTCTATAGATTAGCAGTACTAACAGAGGGCCACAGAGCCACAGTATGTACCTCTTATTTTTCCACAGAAATGCTATTTTCATACTGTTGTATATTTATAAAATCTGTAATGTATATCCTCATATATATTCTGAAAAGAATTAAATAATTTTTACAAATAGATGTCATGGGATTCTATCCAAATATTTAGACACACAGCATATGCTTAAATTGATATTAAATCCATTTGTCCCAATCGTAAATTTTCTCTTAATATTCATCCTGAATCTTTATTGCCACAGTTGATCCACTAAATTTAAACAAGACCAAATCATTGCCTTTTTTTTTCTGCCACACTTCAAATTATTTAAAATTTGTTCTCACATCTTCAGTCATTTTTTACCTTTTTCCTCAACAACATCATTTGTTCAGATTTCTGCTCCTAGGAATATTTTCTGGATTTCTGACCAGTCCCCACTACTGCTTTTCTCAGAACTGTTCCAACCTGTCAGTTTTTCACAAATTCAGGAAACTGTATGAAGTTTTATTGTTGGAGCTTGTTTTGATGGAGTGCACTGGAAGGATAACTCTATACTTTCATTCAAACATCAAGTCTGCTGCTTCTATGGAGAGCCAGACATATGTTTTTTGGTATTATCAACTGATTTCTCTCAAGTCCTGAAAGTAATTGCCCTAAATACACTTGTAGCATTCATGCCGAAAATAACCAAATACCATATAAAAGACTCTGATGTTTTCCTGACAAGTGTGATTCATGAGGAGCAGCAGTGAGATGACTGGAAATTTTCCCAGCCAAAATTATTACAGTGACAACCTCACTATATGGGATGAACTGACAGAACAGCTGGTTTTACATTTACTCTTTATAAATGCACAGCTGGCAAGCACTGTCTTCTGGACAGATGGATGTCTGTTTGTTTCAGGGGGAGATAACATATTTATCATGCATTCGCTGTCATCTCCTGAGAACATGAATTGCAATAAATATTAAACATAAAGGTTCAAATTATCAGAGAAAAAGGAATTTTAAGCCTCAGTATGTGGGGTAGTCAGGGTTACAGTTTGAAACACTGATTACTGCTACAGTTCTGCAATGCTTGCTCAAACATTATTAATAGGGACAGACTGAGATCACCAACAGTAATGGAAGTGATCTGATGGCCTGGGGAAAAAATGATGGGGGAAAAGTAGAATAGGAACTGTGAAGACCTTCAGCTCTTTTCATGGAGTCACTTGGGCACACGCTGGCCCCAGTGGCACTGCAGGCACCTCTCACTGAGGGGTTCCACTGCCCTGCACAGAGGGTGAAGGTATGCACATATGCCATCACCCAAGATAGCTAACATAGAAACACAGAGAATAGTTTGGGTATGAAGAGATATTTAAAGATCATCTAGACCAAACACCATGCAATGATCAGGGATCTTTTCTACTAGATCAGGTTGCTCAGAGCTCTGTCCCACCTGGCCTTACACTGTGTTCCCTAAAGTGGCCTGCAAAGTCACTGCTGAGCCACATGAAGCAAGTGACACACTCTACAACAGGGACCACACCTGTCCAAGTATCAGTTGTTCTCATAATGGGATGTTTTCTCTCAAACTACAAGACCTTTGAGGGGCTGTCTTTGGTAATTGATTATTGGCTTTACTGCACTTCAGGTGCAATCACCATGCATCTCTGTAACACTAAAATTATGTGAAACCTGGCTGTAGACAAAGCCACAGTTCCACAGATCTTTCAGAAATACAGCCCTCCTGAAAGCAGCTGGTAAAAACTATCTCTTTTTACCTGTGTGTTTTCTCTGGAGAGCAAAAATGCCTTCATGGTTCATTCTCATTTCATTTAATACACATGGTGAAAACTTGCGAGGTCATGGGGATTTATGCTAGCAGATTTGGTGGCCTTTTAATATTTGCTTAGGCTGTAAAATATAATTTGAATTTTAGAAGTATTTGTCATTGTATCTAAGATGGATAAAGGTATGTTTATTATAGCTGTATTTGCTATGTGTGATTTACATTGTTATATGTTGACTTTTCATTTCCTCAAATGTCACAGTTGCATTTTTTTGTCTTTCTAACTTCCTCGAAGTATTGAAAGTTAAATATTTTTTTCACACTGATGGCAATCAAATCTAGTTACAAAGTCTTAGGGCTGCTATACCTACTGAGCAATGACTTATTTTTTGAAAAATACTTCAAGATGCAGGTCTGGAGTGCCAACACATGTCATGTGCAGGACAACCGGGGGATCAGGCCAGCCAGCATAGGTTTGTGAAGTGCAGGTCCTATTTGACCTACCTGATGTCCTTCTATGACAAAGTCACTTAGTTGGTGGATGAGGGAAAGGCTGTGTACCTGTCTACCTCAACTTTAGTGAAGTCTTTGACACCATTTCCCACAGCATTCTCCTTAAGAAACTGGCAGCCCATGGCTTGGACTGGTGCACTTTTTTGGTTTAAAAACTGGGCCATATAGTCTGGTGGCAACACAGAGTGGTGGCAAATGGAACTAAATCCAGCTGGCGGCCAGACACTTGTGGGGTTCCCCAAGGTTCAATATTGGGGACAGTTCTTTTTAATATCTTTATCAACCACATGGACAAGGGATCTGTGCTGGTGTCCGGTGCAGCTTTACTGGCTAGCCCTCTCACTGGTCTGCATATGAAGGGTACAGCCTTGTACCTTTGATGTTTGGTGGGTCTGAACCTCAGGCTGAAATGTAGTAAATGGCATGGTGTAAGGGATTTCTATAGCATGGAAGAAGGAGGACTCTCATGTGGATTTTACCAGGCTTTATTCTGCCCAGAGACCCACCTGAAGAGTGGCTCTCTGGGCCTCATGCTGCCCATTAAGTACCAGGGGCATCTCCCGGGCAAGGAGATACCTAGAACCAATCCCAGGGAGGGGGGGCAGTTGCCAAGAACAGGGGACAATTGGCAGGGCCATCTATGAACAGAAAGGAGAGTGGGGAACTTGATCACCCTGAAGCTTCAAGATCCATCACCAGGGAAAGACCACAGGGGATTTGGGGATGGGGGGTGTAGGGATGAACCATTATAAAACTAATAACAAAACCTACAGAACTTTGGAACCCAAAATGCACACTGCAACAGGGATTGATCAAGAGCACTCTCAGTCAGTTTGCTGATAACACCAAGTTGTGTGGGAATGTTGATCTGATGGAGGGTGGGAAGGCTCTGCAAAGGGATATGGACAGGCTGAATCCATGGGCCAAGACCAACATCATGAGATTCAACAGGGTGATGTACTGAGTTCTGCACTCGGGTCACAAAAACCCTGGGCAGTGCTGCAGGCTGTTGAAGAGTGGCTGGAAAGCTGCCACATGGAAAAGGCTCTTAGAGTGCTGCTTGACAGCAGCTTTACATGAGCCAGAGTATGCCCAGGTGGCCTAGAAAGCCACTTAGAAAGCCTAGACAGGTTTGCTTGATTCAGAAGTAACATGGTCAGCAGGACCAGAGCAGGGATTCTCACCCTGTACTCAGCACTGGTGAGGCCACACATCAAGTCCTGTGCCCAGTTTTGGCTCCTCACAACAAGAAAGAGATTGAAGTGGTGGAATGTCCAGAGAAGGGCAACAGTGCTGGTGAAAAGTCTGGAGCTCAAGTCTGATGAGGAGCAGCTGAGGGACCTGGGCATGTTTAGGAGGTTCAGGAGTGATCTTCATGCTCTCTACAACTCCATGAAGGAACTTGTAGCCAGGTGGGGGTTGCTATCTCCTCCCAGGCAACTGGTGATAAGAGGACATTTCACCAGAAATGGTTTAGACTGGATATTAGGAAAAGCTTCATCATGGCAACAGTTGTCAAGTATTGGAACAGGTTGCCCAGAACTGTTTGAGTCATCATTCCTGGAAGTACTTATTGCACTTAGGTAAATATTGCACTTACAGGAATGGTTTAGTGCTGGAGTTGGTAGTGATAGTTTAGCAGTTGGGTGATCTATCTCAGTGATTTTAGGGGTCTTTGCCAATGTGTCATTCTGATTCTGCCCTATGATTTTGTCTTTGTTGTCACTGTAGTATGATTCAGCACATCTAAAAGTTTCATTGCATGATTAATACTCAAGATCTATGTTTACACTATATTAAACCAGCAGTCTGGGGAGTGGCCATAAGCAAAACCTCTTTTTATGTCTTTTGAACAGCTATGAAAGAAACTTCATGGTGCTCTTGAAAGATGGTCTAGGTACAGCCAAAGAGTTTATTCTTTTCCCCACAGCATAATTATCCACAATTTTTTTCACTTTCTCCAGTCTAGCTATATGGAAGGTAACTTGTTTATTCAATCGTGAGGCATTAGCTTTTAGATCTTAAGCCATATTTGTGTGAAGGTACCTACTTGTTTATATGTGTGTTTAATATACATGAATATACCACTCAAACTTTCATTAATTTTGACACAATTTGGTTACATTGAATTAGTCACAGTAGAAAGTTATCTAAATAACTTATTTCTACATCACCACTATTAAATTTTTTACCCTCTTGTCATCAGTTATAAGTTTTATCAGCAGCAGTCTTTATTGACTTTCAAATCACAGCTTTACCTATTGAATGGCCTCAGCCTTTCATAAAAATGGATCCAGTAAAATTCATGCCTGTTTTATGCAGGAAATCAGAACCCAGGAACATAATTTTGCAGAGGAATATCAAATACTAGGCAGAGCAAATGCACCATTTGCTACATCTCTGCCTCCTCATCCATACACTGTGAAACTCCTTGGGATGATGCCTGTACAACTTTATGTTCTGCACTGTACTTTAGTTCTGTGTCTCTAAATTTTGGGCAAAAAGAGTTTCTCTTGCTAGGTGTATTTATGAGCTCAGACTTTGGACCCTTTCAGCCGCTGCTGAAACAGCAACAGTCAACAACTGAGCACTTGACCCTGCAGCAAAGCAGAGCTAGTCAGCTCTTTACAGCAAATCTTCCCCTCCATTAGCTGCCATTTAGATTGGACGTAGATTAAATGCCATCGTTCACCACTTAAGTAAAAAAGGCATATTTTTCAAAACTGATGGAGGTCTATTTTTTCCATGAAATTCAGAGAATTTTCTGACTTTTCACTGCTTCTGATAATGTGACCTCTATGTAGCTGCTATAGTACAAACTTAGATGCCTCTAAAGCGCTAGTTTCACTTGCTAGGAACCCAAAATCAATCAACAACTCTTAAAAAAACAAAGCATGAACACAAATATTTGCAGTACAATATGTGGCTAAGTGTTTTCAGGATTAAGAATCATGTAATCATAGAATGGTTTGGGTTGGAAGGCACCTTGAAGGTCATCTCATTCCACCCCCCTGCCGTGGTGAGAGACACCATCCACCTGACCAGGCTGGCCAAAGCCTCATCCAACCTGGCCTTGGACACTCCCAGGAGTGGGGCACTCACAGCTTCGCTGGGCAGCCTCTGCCGTGCCTCAGCAACCTCACAGTGAAGAAGATTTGCTTGTACAGACCTCATCTTTTTCACACTTACTCTGATCCCCCACGAAGCAGCCAAAATATGTGGAATCTAAGGAGCACCTTGGCATTAAAATTAACATTAGTAGTATGTGTTATTTACAGAAAACAAAAAAGGAAATATTTACTTAAAATTTTTGCCTTGCAGTCTCTGTTGTGGGCAGAGATAACATTTGAGAAACATCTATGCTAGAAAAAAATCTAACACCAAAGAAATCTAATGCTAAGGTTGGGAAGTCAAATGACAGATGCTTGAGAAGCTGAACACCGAGGGAGTTTGAGAGTTCAGACAGCAGATGCACGGCAAGGCAGAAGGAGTCATCTGAGAGAACACTTGCCATTTTTCATGCACCTGTTAAATTTTTGAACGATAATATTTCTATATGTGAGGGGATGTGAGAAGGAAAAACCAAAGCCAGAAACCCAAGGGGGTGAGGTCTTAGGTTTTTTACTTGGGACTAGCAGCCTAGTTGCCCTCATGAAATCCTCAGCGTAATCAAATGAAGCAGCTGTTTGCACTGCTGGATCTATTCAGACTGGGAAAAAAGGGGTAAACACTTCTAATGCAAATATCAGCCTTGCCTCTCTACACTTGCTGCAACGATTCTGTTATTTAGCCACTTACGGTGGCAACTGGTGCAGAAAATCTCCAGAGCAAACAAGGCTTTAATTAATAATCAGTTATTTTCCGCAATAAGTAATTGGGAGGAAGCTCAGTTTAATGCTCAGACTTGAATATATCTTTGTGGTCTGATAAAGAAAGTGGTTTACTCAACTGCTTTATTAATATTTCCTCTATATCTGCATGTCAAATTTCAGGATAATGCTATGTTTTTCATAGCTTTGATAAAGAGGGAGAATAGAAATGTGAAGTGGTACTAATCATTAGGATGCGTTGGCTTATTGGAAAATCCAATGACTGAAAATTTTAATGACTTTTCACACTAAGTATAAATAATCCCTAAAGGGAAGTTGACATTGCTATGAATGCTTGCTTCACAAGCCCATAAAAATTGGAAGATTGTATCTAGCACATTACAGGAAATTCTTTTATTCCTCAAAGCCCTGAGCATTGAGGCATAACATTAGAATACAGAAAATGTGTCTGTATAAACTGAAGCCCACACGTAAAAATGTCTCAAAGTTCATAGTATAAAGTACAAGAGATATTTCGTACTTGGAAACTTTTTCTGTATATCTATATAAAAAGTAATCAAAAATTATGGGTCTGATGAAAAAAATTTGCTATATACATGTTAAAATATATAACATATAATTTAGTGGATGCACTAGACTTTGAGATATCTTTATGTTTGATAATGTCAAGTTCAGCTCAAGGATAGAGTTTCAATCCATTTTTGTTTACCTGTAGCACTAGACACAAGTTTCTCTCTTTTTCTGACCCTGATCCTCTGATAAATGAAGTTAATGAAGATAATTTTGTGTCATTGAGGGGAGCACTGGACTACACCTTTCCTGTTTAAATATGTCCCCTAGGTAACTACTCCTCTAGCAGGTGAAAATTTTTGTGACATTCTAAAACTGTTTTGTAAGTTTCCAGTATCTTTTGGATGGTTTTTACTAGTGTACTTAATGAATAAACTCTCTGAAAAGTGTAAACAAACAGCCAATTCACCATAAAGACACAGGAGAGAATGCATGAAAATGTATTGCTCAGATATATGCTAAAAATTATTTTCTCTAAATATCTTGTTGTTTTTTCTTTTAATGTATATTGCATTTCTGCTGTCTTTAAAGCTATGCATATATCACTTTTTCTTTCTCCCCATGGTACTTATGTCTATTTTGACTTTCGCTACATTTTTTTAATGTCCTTTAATGCAATATAATAAATGTGATAGAAAAAAAAGAAGCAGTTTAAAATATCAGGTCAATGTTATTTGAAGTACATATTAATGTGTATCAAGCAAATATATTTTAGCACACAGTTATGGGAGTTATCTAAAAAATAACTCTGTTATTTTTTATATCCCTTCTGTTATTGAGTGGGTTGAAATCTTTAGCAAGTGACTTCACCCTTCTTTGTCAAAGCTAAATGATGTGGAATGCAGAGTTCTTCCAATGTAACATCGTCAAGACCCTGTTCACTAAATAACCTTCGTGACAGCTACTCAAAATAACTGTCTAAACTTTCTTATCCTCATTTTAAACATACAGTAACAGAGTTTAAATTGCTTTCAGATAAACCAGATTTGAATGTAGATGTTTCTCTTCCTTGCTCCCACTGTCACAGTTTGTTCTCCTGCAAAGAGGTGAATATTTTCAGCTCCTCTTCCATGGTATCTAATTATTTTAGAAATCTTTAAATAATACCTTCATTTTTTTTTTAAATGGCACAAAATCAATGATTCTTAAACCATGGACCTCTCTGAAATACACTGGATTTGTGATAGAAGTGGTAGAATTTTGAAAGCAAATTTTGGGGATAGATGTCAAACTGTCAGGCTACTGGTCAGGAATTTGGTTTGCACAACTCAGATGTCTCAGATGTTGAAAGGGAACTGTCTTGGATAGAAGAAGTGCATGGTTTTCTTTCACAGATATTCCCAAACAATTATTTTGTTCTTATACCACTGGCCATTCCAAAACTGGTTTTGTGGAGGTGAAACAGGTTCTCTATCAAAAGCCAACAATAAATCGAGGTTCATCAGCTTGACAGCGGCCTGTACAAATAATGCTGTTACTCATGAACTGCATGAAACCATAAAGATTTGAAGCTGAAATCGTTTAAAGCATAAAGGTTTCAAAAATTTCACTATCAGGGGAGAGTTCACTGGGGGGACAAATCAGAGGTTTCCTATGATGCAGATGTTGGACAGTGGATGAAAGGCAGAGAAACAAAAGCCTCTATAATTAAGAGGGATGCTCTTCCCAGCTAGTCCATCTCTGTCATAGTCTGCTGTGTGATCCATAACATGAGAAAAATAGATCAGGTGAATTGCAACCAAACTGTAGCTACTTTTCTTCAGAAAGGGAACCTTGGATGCCTGTCTTAGTTGGAAATATCTGCAATGTTGATGCCAAATGTTGAGATGAGTTTGCTGATTTGTTTAAAAATCATAGGAAATATACAAAATATGATATTTCACCATAAATCAGCTACTAATCTCCCAGGAAGATACAGGATAATTCAAGAGTTTTGTTCTGAAAAGCTTCTCTGCTGACTGGTTGCTGCCTCAGGCCCATATTTCATCAATTTCATTCAGGCAATTTCGCTCCATTGCTGTCCATGACACGCCTTATTCTTTCTTTATTTCATCCTCTGCCACCCTTTCTTGTGCTAAATGCCTCTGTTTTCCCACTAATCAACTCCTATGGCACTCCCCCTTTCCTTCCATCATTTCACTATGGAAGAATTAATAACATGCTTGTAAATAATGGCTTGCTTTTAAATCAAGCTTATTCATTGTGCTTTTTTGTTGTGAAAAAATCACACCATTTTTCACCTATCTCTTCTGTTCAAAAGAGAAGTCAGAGAAGTTTAGAAATTATTTTTAATCCTAATTTTTAAAGACTTAACGTGTATCCCTATTCCTTTGGAGGAGAAAACAATTTTTTTTGTGAGAGATTGTTTATAGCTGATCCAGGAGAACTTTTGTTTCAGTAAAAAAATGAAGGGATCCCCAGGTAGCTCTGATACCCAAAGAAGTTAATGAAAATACAGGAGACTCAGATGAGCTACATCAGCAGTGAGCTTGTTGGCTGTCCTCAGTACTTTTTGCTGGTATTATCCAAATCTCTATCATTAATTAAAGATTCATTAGACCATGAAATCACCTTGTATCCCAGTGGAGTAGGTAAGATACCTAGAATGGGAGAGATTGAATAAAGTTCCCATCCTAGAGAAAAAGATTTCCACACTTAATTAGTATTACAACTCGACTACTTGCTATTCTGAGAAGAGTAGCTGTCTTTTTGTATATTTTACCAGAAATTCCATCCTGGGCTGAAGGATCGGTTTCAATTAATCAACATTTTCCAATGAAAAATATCCCAAAGGACATTTAAAAACCATGATAAGCTCTTAGTGTTAGTTATTGGCCTGTCCTAATAATTTTCAGAAGTGTTATACAGAATATTTAATAAAGATGAGAATAATTAACACACGAAGCAATAGAAGAAGTTCATGTAGGGTATAGATATGATATGAATTCACCAGAAATTGTACCCAAGCTCAAAATTTTACATTACTGTTAGAATTAATTTCATGCCTTTTATAATCTTTTATACACTTATTTTTGGATGGTATGAAAATTGCCCTTTGGAGGTGCCAGTCTCTCACCAGTGTCAGGAGAGAAACCCTAGATGACTAGCCTAGATAAGGTATGTAACTTTTGGATTAATTCCACTCCACATAATTATCTGAGAAATGCCTAAGAAGACTCAAAATGTAAGAATTCTGAAAAGTGAGTTTTGCAAAGTTGGAACTTCATTTTAAGAAAGTGAGGTGAGGGAGCATAAAATGTCCTTGTGATGAGTTCTTAGGGTTATATCTGAAAGATAGTTAACTACAGTGAAATAAGTTCTTGCTAGCTCATTATTCCTATATCTGTAGATTTACTTCTTTTCTGAGTCGCTCTTGTCAGAACAATGAAATAAGCAGCTTATATAAATTCTCATCCAAAGAAAGCACAAACGGGGAACTTAATGACGCACAAAATGAACTTGGTCAATAAGAAGAGGAACCTGTCTTTGCAATCAATAAGAGATCTTGAGGCTATCTGAAATCTAATAACTTCTCCTCACAGACCATAGTAACAGAGTCAAAACTGGGCAGAGTATGACTCCTTCCTTCAATGCAGGTCATGCTGATCATAATTTTTTTTTATCCTGCTGTTGTGGATCATCTAAAATGATCGCTGTGACCATCTCTTTGGTTTCACCTCTGAAAGATCCTTAGGGGAGGAAAAAAGGAGTTATCAAAGCTCTCTTGAAGAAAATAGATTTTTTTTTTCAAATGGCTTAATCATCCTACTTGCTGGAAAATCTTTTAAGATATAAAAACGATCAAGCATTTATCTTTTTGTCAGCTAAGCATACACTATTGAATACCATTATGTAAATATGCACCATTGCAGTACAGCCACTAAATGCAGCATTTAAATTATAACAAACAACCTTCAAATGACTAATAATTAACTCCTGTGCTCTCAGCACCTTGCCCACTTATTATTTACTGTAATTTTCTAACTCTGTTATGAAAAATTTTCCTTTGTGACAAGAAATAACAAGGTGTTCTACCCTCTTTTACTGATGTGTTCATTTCCTCCGTCCACATGTGTAAAAATGTATGCACATGCACAACCTGTGGTCAGAGTGAGGTGCTGTGAGCCAAAAGTGCACTGACATTGTGAGTGAGAAATGATGAAATAACAGCATGCCAGATCCTAAATATCAAAGTCTCACTCATGTTGCAAGGGAACTCAAGAGGTCTGTAGTTCAACCTGCTGCTCAGAGCAGGGTCAACAGTGAGATCAGACCAAGATTGGATCTTCCCTCCAAGGATGGAGACTGCAAATCCCCTCTGAGCAACCTGCTCCAACCTTGGACTGTCCATCTACGGAAGATGTTTTTTGTTCTATCCAGTTACAATTCTCTTTATTTTTTCCTTCATTTATGTCTATTGTTCTCTCACCACAAAGTTTTAATGTTTATTTCTTAAATTCTGCTTTGTTACCATTTACACAGATGCATATCCTTGATAACAGGAATACACACATTTACAGCCTACCTACACATTCTTCGATACTTTTAAAATTCTAATTTCTTTTTACTTTCTTTGTTCAGCTCCTTTTATGAAGTACAAATTAATGACACACACACGCAAATGAATCTTGCTATTATTTGGAACTTTAATAATCATGTAGTACAGTGACTCAGTAAAAATGTACACAGCTTCTACCAATTGCTTGCAAATTGCTATCTCAAGAATCCCTTGCAGGGGAGGATATAGCTGTATCAGACTGCCTCAAGCATAAAGTGGCATTTTTTCATAGTACAGGTTTACATTATGAAATTAGTTGAGTCTTTATATTTGTAAGATGTTACCGCTAGTTCAAGAATCAAGCCAGTTTTCAGGTAGAAAAAAATTCCACTAATTACAAAGATGTTTCTGAAAAGAACCAGGAAAAAAAAGGCCAACCTGCTTCATGTTTAATCTCAGTCTCATTTAAACTTGGATAATTAGATATCACAGTGGTGGTTATCTCTATTTTCATCAGTGTTAATAATGTGAAAACCAAAACTCCAAAGGTTTTTGCTACATAAAATTTTGCCCTAAGGTAAAGATTTCATTGTTAGGTGTGGAAGCACTTTACCTCAAGAGAGGATCAGAGAAGTGGCCTGCAAAGAGAAACAACACAATTGAGAAAGCCCACTGGAGAGCAGTGTGTAGTCCAGGAGACATCATGTTATTCCCCCATTTGAAAGAGGTGAATATGCCTTTCCCTAGTCCAAACTAAAAGTGGCTGAATACCTTGGTGCTGTTTCAACACATATCATCAGTCCACCAACCACCACTCTGACTTCTGAGGGCTGTCACATTCCTTTCAGACTGACACAGATATTTCGCACTTATATTGAGGATTTTCACTGAACCTCACACATTTCCTTTCTTCCCTTGGATAGTCCAAGATATTTTTTTTTTTTTTTGGGATGATTTGCATGCCCCGTAGGGATGCATGTACATTAGCAGTTTAGTTCAGAGGGAGTGTGCACCATGGAGGCAAGTGCTTGCTGGCTATGCTGTGCTTCACATTGGGAAGCAGATTTGAATCCTCTAAAATGTATTTATTTGTGATGAGAAGAACCCCAAACAGCTAATCCCCAACAACTACAGACAACTACTACCCTCCAAAATGCCTGTAGTGAGATGATATAGCAACAACACCAGCTCTTTCCTCTGTAAACCTCTCCTTGGGATGCTGCTCCTGCTGATGTAAAGACATGTAAGTTAGCTGAAGCATTTGTCAGGTAGAAGAGAAAGAGAGAATTTTAAATAAGCATTCTCTTTTGCTTGTTTGTTTGTTTTTTAAGATGCATAATCCTAGGCTCTTGGAAACATAGAATAGTTCTACTTAAGTAAATGAAATAATGCTGAGCCTGTGACCCAGCCATCAAAATTTGGCTGTTGAATTGTTTCTGTGTTTCCTAGTACATATTGTCCAATTTTCTCCAGCATAGTTAGGATGCCAGCGAGAATGAGGGACTTTCACTAAAAGGACCCAGGGACAAGCCACCCAGCTGTGTCTCAGAGCCAGACTGTGCCAGCTTCCCTCAAAATTAAGGGACTGTCCCTGCTTCTGTTGAGGTTACTTGTATGGCTGACGCCCATATTGGAAAAAGCACGGGCAAGGGCTAAGGAGACAAAGAAGGTGGAGGCCCAGGTAAAATGGTTTTTTTTTGCTGAGGAACTGAGTGACCTGTGTGTGTAACATTTGGCATGCTGAGGCTTTCTCTGCTGTGTGGCTGTAAAGGAATTCCAGCGTAGGGGGGCTATCAGAGATCTTACCCTGGCACTGCTCTGCAGCAGGCCAAGTGTTTTTCCCTCTTTCAAACTGGAGCAAATGAAGAAACCATCTCAGTCAGTCAAAGCATTTTCCCTGGCATTCAGTAGGTCTGTAGATTAGTTAGAGAATGAACTGAAAAAAAGTTCTTCCCCTTTAACTGTTGTTCAGGACCTGCAAATAATGCAGCCACAACTGAAAATTCATCTTTTCTGAAGTGCTGTTAGAATAATTTACTTGTAGGCTGGTGTACAGGGCAAATTAGGTTATTTATATTGTGGGTAGCAGCTGACAATATAAATTTGGAATTATTTGTTTTCAGAGCTCAGCTTTCTCTTCTCAGATCCCCCTAGCTCTGCTGGCTGGCAAAGGGAAATAGAAGAGAGATGTCATCCTGTGACAGAATGATCTCTTCACCAATTGTTTTTGAGGCATCAATCCACAAATGTAATCAGTGCTTTCCCCTCTACTCTCCTAGACTTCAGCCCAATTAAAAAAGGCTTTATATATTGGATACCGACTTCTTTTACTGGCCTCTTCAGCCATGTATCTACACTACATTTTGACTATGATTTAGTAAAGACCATTTAAATAAAGATACATTTATAACTGCTTCTGAAATGGAATTTGTGGGACCGAAAGTCTATTTTGTTATGTTGTACAGAACAGAAATCAAAACAGGGAATTTCCAATCTTAAATCTGTGAGTTCTAACCATAACCAAGGAACAGCAATGGAGTATAGAATCACAAATAGTCATAACAATTCTAAGCACTTTTACCTGAAAAACAGTAGTTTTCTTTTACTAAAAACTTAAATTCAAAGAACTGAGGTGAATGAAACAGGAAAGCATTCTGTACCATTGTAGTTATTGTTTTCCAGTATTATTGTATTTGCCAGTTCTGTGTAAGCTGACAAATCTTCTGTAGAAAGATGAGTGGCTAACAAAATAATAATAGTGTGACTCACTTCAGCAGCTTTGTGTTGCAAAACCAAGATTTATCCAGGAAATTTAGGGTTTACTTCTTTCATAACATTGCTGAGAAGTTTGACCCTTTTTTCTGGGAAGAATTGTTGAGGAAGGATTCAGTGAGAAAACTTTAGCCATCCAAATATCAGCTATAGCATCACAGTGTAATTTAGCTTGGAAAACCTCCTCCCGAGGTCATCTAGACCAACCTTCTTCACAGAGCCCATGACAGGTTGTGCAAATCTTTAAATAGTTGTTCTCAAACACCAACAAAGATAACAATACTCTACCCTTTCTTTTATCATTTGACTGCCATCCCTCCCACCCCTGTGTCTAACCAGAATTTGCCAAATAGACCCACATCTCACAGCTACTTTTGGGATTCCATGTGCTCCAGGTCCTTGGCCAGCTTGGTGACCTCCATCAAACTTTGCACATCTTTCACAGAATGAGAAATCCAAGAAGAACATGGCACATGAAGTTCTTGTGAGGCCATTTCTCTAGTCTGTCCAGGCCCTTCTGACTGACAGGCTTCACTCCATTGACCACTCTCCCAGTCTGATGTCATCTTAAACTGGCTGAGGTTGTCCTTTGTCCCATCATTCAGGCTGCAGACAAAGATTCCAAAGATTCCAAATACTATCAGTCTCACCCAGCCTAAATAAAGAGTTTGAATTTTGTCTGTGTTTAAGCAAGAGAACTGTCACTCCAAAAACATTATTCATCACAGCCTCAATCTCCATCTAAAAGTCCCATGAAATAATGGAGGCAGCTTAATTTTTGGGATGAAGTGGCTGAGATTTTGTTAGTAGTGGTAACACTGTTTTGGTCAGGAGTGCATGTGTGTGAGACCAGTGGAGTTCAATTGGATTCATGCTGCTTTAACTGACAGAGAAATCTTCCTTAGTTAACTTCTTCTCTGTGGGAAAGACCTTTAGGCTTTGTATGATCAATGGCCATTTTACTGTTAAAAACACTATGAAGATTAAAACAGTGGTTTATGGCTCTTAACTATTTTATCTTTAGACCACCCAAGACATGCACAAATCATTTGAAATGATTCTTTCAATTAATTAGATGTAGTAGTTAGAATGTAGTACATAACACTTGTGAGTTTTCCTGGGATCATGATGAGCAGTTGGTTTTAGTGACATGACAGCTGACTTTCAACTACCCAGAAAAAAATTTTCCTCTCAGTAAACCTCCTTCTGCAAGAGCCAATCCATGTGTTTGGATTGGAATTAGTGTCTCCTACATATCACTACAGAAAGACTGCCTTAATCCATCCGTGACAGATGGCAGGCCAGTCATTGGTCCACCTTGCTGTCATGTCTCTATACTTTGTTTTTAATTTGGTCAATAGTGTTTGCCAGGATAGCTCTCAAATCTGCTACCAGACCCTGACATTTTCAAATAATCAGCCTGGTTTACAAAAGAAATGCATTTAGACAAATTAATCAAATGGCTTTCAGGAAGGAATATTTTCTAAGGTTTGTTCACCAAGAAACTCAGAATGAGAAATATTATTGCTGACAAAAACCTCAATAGATGAACAGTTCAGAGATACAGAATGCTCAGGATAAAAATCAGAAAGACAGGTTTGGGTTTTTTTTTTACCTGTAGCAAAAGAAGAAGAAAAGGTCACTTGCCAAAAAGACAGCTGAAATGGAATTAGTTTTCAAATTATAAGATTAAGGAGTGTTTGCTTGAAGAGTGTGTTATTATAAAGTATGCAAAGAAAGAAGAGATTAAAATGTATGGAAGATTTAATCAGAACAAAGATAAACTGCGTATCCTATAGGTTATAAGGGTTCCTGTGAGCTTGGTTTGCCAGCAGGGTTTCATAACCCACACAAGACTGAAATCTTATTTTTCAAAAAGAGATTTTTTTCATGTGCGGGAAGTGTTCACCTCTTTTTGATTTTGTATAGGTGATAAAGGGCCAAAGCTGCCACCAAATAGAGGAAAGAAAAATTACTTAAGTTTTTCAGAGATAAGTTAGGTATTTTTCAATGTCTTGGCCAGATCCTTCTTCCATTTCTACTGGTGTAATTCCTCAGTCTGGGTGGCTAAGTGTTCTTCTTTGCTATTTACAGAGGAGTTTGTGTGACTATTTGCATTGCCTTTTAATAAAAGAAAGTACTTACCATATGCAAATCCGGCATTTCATGGTAAACAATATACCCTCTGAACTACAGGGCACCACACCTCCTGCTCCGTGTTGTCAAATGGCTTTTCAAAACACATGGCAGGGCTCTGTCAAATTTAAGTGAGTTAACCCTTCACTTTCTTTTCTTTTCTTTTCTTTTCTTTTCTTTTCTTTTCTTTTCTTTTCTTTTCTTTTCTTTTCTTTTCTTTTCTTTTCTTTTCTTTTCTTTTCTTTTCTTTTCTTTTCTTTTCTTTTCTTTTCTTTTCTTTTC
>VZDJ01006028.1:14580274-14614321 GCA_008694505.1 Cyanoderma ruficeps
CCCTTTTCTTTTTTTTTCTTCCAGCATTATTTCAGCTCTTAAATTCAGTGGCAATAAGGAAGAAACAAAGGTTTACATAAAGGACGGAACAAGTCTGGCTATGGTGTTTTGCTGTGCTGCTAAAACCCTTCCATCTCTTCCCAGCTGCCCTCTCTGCAGCCAGCCCCTGTCCTGTCAGCACATCTGCCTGGTGGGGCTCTGTCTCAAATTCTGGACTTTGCGTTACATGTCATACCATTTCTCCAGCCTGACAAAGCCCATCTGAAGAGCAGCACATCCACTTCTCCTCCCAAGTGTCAGAGGACACCTTGTCCCAGCCACTGATGAAGGCATTGAGCAGTGTCAGCTCTGGCACTGCTCCTGAGGATGGCACTGGTGACTGGCCACAGCTGGGCTTACCCCCTCATTCCCACCTAGGCATTTCTCCTTTGTAAAGCTGTGACAGTATGTCCCAAGCCATGTAACAACAAATGTCTTTTCCTTTATTTAGGCTTAGTTGGTCAGTCCTTTCTTTCCCTGAACAGCTCCCCACCCAACTAAAATTTATTACTTTTTCTCACCTGTTATAGGGAATATCTGTATAAAATAATTCGTGCTAGAAATAAAGTAATGTAAAGGTAAAAAAGACAGAAGCCTATTCTGGGAAAGCTGGTTTGCACCCCTGAGGAGACAGACGGCTCCAGGAGGGAGAAAAAAAATCAACAACAGAAAAGGGAATTGCAACCACGGAGATGGGCCATCAATGGTGGCCTTAATGACTGGGAGCACCCACACGTCAAGACTGATCGAATCAGTGATGGCTTCTCAGAAATCTCATCTATTCATCAGCTCAGCCCGGAAACCTATTCAGGAGATCTGGAATCTCAAAAGAGGACACATGAATATACAATCTGAGCAACGGTGGACAAAGAAACCCTGCCTCAGGGAAAATAAACTGTATAAAAACTGGACTCTTGGCGGTGGGATTTTGTGAACAAGGGGGGGGTAGGTGCAATAGAGGCCTATCCAGCATTCACCCAGTGTCGATCCCGGGATCGAGACTGTCCTTTTTTTGTGGCTTTTCATGTTCGCTGTTAAGCGAAAAACAAATTTGATTTTTTTATTTTTCAAACTCGGCTCTCTCATTTATAACGTCACCTATTAAACTTTTATCACTTTTAGATTTAGCGTCTGATGTTCAGCAATTTTGTGGTTTTGATCTGCTGCTGGTTTTGTCTGGGCTTAGTTTATTTTTATATTTTTTTTAAGCTTTTTTTTAAGCTTTTTTTTACAGAGAGATCTAAACCCCATAGATCAGCACAGTGATATTTAGATAGATTCAGATTCCTTTTTCTCCTCACCTTCTTTTTTTCTTTCAATTCCCTTACACCATTGTGAGTATTTGCACATGTTTTTCACTAAGGGAATTTTGTAAAGTTTTTAAAGCCACTTCTAAAACATGATTTTTGACTTTAGCATGTGTGACTGTGGGTGAAGTTCTTGGCTTATGGGAATATGTGCAGAAATGAGGGACTGACATGATTTCCAGATATGCAAATGCACTCATTTCACCTTTTTATTCTGTCTCTCTACCTTACTGGTTATGTATATTTCATAACTGCTACATGTAGATATTAGACAGTGAAATCCCCTTCAGGAAGAAAAAAGTGTCCTTGAAATACAAGCTACTACCTTTGGGCCCTATGAAGTGCTCCTTGGTCATTTGTTAGCCAAGGAAAATTCCCATTAAAATTAAATTTATTTATTGGAGTACGCCAGTTGGATTGAGGTACTTGCATATTTCACCTCTAATCCTATGACAGTCTATTTTTCAGACTAGAAAGACTCCAAGCACTTATATTTCACCTGTGTTTCAAGAAAAACTGCTTTGATTTCCATGACATGAACCAAGTAGTTTGACTCCCACTTAAACAGTCATCAGGAAAATTTTCAAGATACTCATTCAACACATTTTTCATCTAGAAGATCTTTTCATACCCAGCTCCAATAGGGAGGATCCCAAAGGAATGTATAACATCTATCAGCAGAGAAGTGCAGAACAGAGGTTTAGTTATCTGAGTAGACAGGAATTGACACAACTGCAAGTCTGTGATACGCAGAAAAGAGAAATAAAAGAGCTCTTGAGTACCCGACCCACCCTATTTATCACTCCCCACTCAGAGCACAGCAGGTGGCCACCGCAGTGGTGCTTGGCAGAGTTTTCCGTCTGCCTTTAAGAAGACTATGTGACAATGTGACATCTTTCCCCCTTCCTTACAAATCTTTAGTACAAATCAGTTTCAGAGCAGTCAGTGTGATTTTTACAGTAGGGACTATCATTTTAGTCACAGGATTTTTAGGTTTCATTTTCTTTGCTGTTAGGCAACACTTTCCCAGGCTGAAATAGAATCAGAAATTTGGGATTGCTCATTCTCCAAAATGTCTTTAAGGACATTTTATGGTCCATGTTTAGAACTTGATTTTTGAATCTGTACAAGATGTGCTACAAGAGACGATGTTGTTTTGGCTATTAATTAACTAGGCAGCCATTCCTAAAATCCCTTCTGTTTCTAATTTCCATGACTTCATTGTGCTTTCTCACAGTATCTTAATTACTTGTTTTATATCCCTCTGCTTCCCTTTCCATTCAGTTCTTGACAGACGCTGTTCTCAACTTTTATTGAGCTGACTAAATGTGATGCACGTTCAGTGTCTTTCATTATCAGCCCAATAAATCCAAAATGATTCACATCATCTACTTTAACTCTGTTTTGCCTTTTGGGCACCTACCTTTGTCAATTGATCTCTTTTAAGAGTACTGCATTTCTCTTCCCTGTTGTACTGTGTGTACGCCAATGATCATATTCAAACACTAATCCACTGATTCTTTTCAGTGGGTGGTGAACATGACTGAGGGGTGATAAAATGGAAAGGCAGAAGAAAGATGTGGGTGTAAATTGATCACTCAGGGCAGAGGAGGAAGTGAGGAAGATTAGAAGGCAGAAGGAAGCATATTATTAGCAAGAATGTAGTACTGCACAACAGAGACTTTATTAATTTGAGATCTAAAGTTGTGATTCAACAGGATGTTGCAATGATTGATGCAAGCAGGCTAGCTTACATCTTTTTCTAGCTCAGAGATCTCTGGACTGCACTTCATTGAGGCAGAAGACAATATAGACGTGTTCAAGAGAGCACAGCTCGGGTAGGCTCTTAAAACAAAGCCTGAAAAGGGACATAATTGATTTTTTTAAGTAAATTCAAGACGAAAAATAAGAGGGAAGGGAAATAATTGTTTAAGGCAGAGGAGAACGCCACTGCAAGAACAAATAGCTACAGATCACCAAAGAACAAAATGAAGGCAGAACCTTTAGATAAGATTAGAGACACACAGAACATAGATAAATAAAAAACGTTAAAAAAACCGAACAGCCATCCTTTAACCTTATTTTTGTTTTCTCACTTAAAGGCCTGTGTATTTTGGATCAAGTTTATAACTCTTGATTCATAAAGGAAATATCTTCTGCCATTTTCCCAGATGGAAATAAGGGAGCCAATAAATGCTCATTTTTTACGCCCTTCCCCATCTTTTGAGTAAACACATTGATGTCTCTATGTCTATTTTAATAATTTGGTATATTTGTAATAGATATTGATAAGAAGACCTGTGACAAAAAAATATGGAAGGAATGATAGAAAGGAAGTACACTGAAAAGATGTACTATAAATTTTTAGTTTATAACTCAGACAGATTGGGCAGAATTTTACCCTTTTCCAGAGAAGCATTTTTACTGGAAAAAATTAACTTCAAGGCTGCAAAACTATTGACAGATTTAGGTCATAATCAACAAATATTTCAGCAATTCAAGGAGAAGAAGAAGGATGGGTCAACATGTTTCATGTTAACATTTCCGTGTAAAGTTCACTTTTTCAGTCTGTTTTAAAAGGAGTTATTGAATGTGAGACTGTGGAGGAAAATTTGGGCCAGATAGTTTTTTTCAAAGTAATAATGTTAGTCTCTCATGTCAAATAGATAAAGACTGCCAGAAAGAAAAAGAAAGAGCAGTAAAGAATGAGTGCATGCTAATGCTTAGCTTAATTACCTTGGATGATGAAAAATGAGCTCTATTATTTTTAGAAAACAAATAAACCTGAGAGACCTTTAGAAACAGGAGAATCGCTATTTTCCTAATCTATAACTCAAATATTTTGTGCACTGTTTGTCTGCTACTTGAGAAGAACTCTAGCCAAAGATGTACGTGGATCTTATACACAGTGAAATCTTTTCTACCCTTGAAAGCTGCCCTGCCTGCATTTCCTGATATTGAAATACAAGACCAAATAAAGGAAACTCACCAAAAACAAAAAAACAAGAATATACCTCGAAGCCCCAAATAAACCCCAACCAAACAGAAAAAAGGCAATTCTAAAGTCAGACTTTGTACAAACATTGACTTCTCTCACAGCAGTGATTTTTTTCAGCAAGGACAGTAAAGTTTTACACTCCTTATGAAGTTTAAGGTCTTTTACTGCATAGAGAACAAAAAATACTGTCTCAAACTTTAAAACGGTCTTGGTGGCTCAGTGTTAATAGAATGTGGATGTAACAGCTGGGCCACTCTCAATCTCTGTTCAGAGACTCCTACACTTGCCCTTTCTCCAGTATAAACAACCCTAGTGTGACAATTCAGTCACAATATATATCCCATTACATGTGTTACGTTTGGATTTAAGTAGCCTGGGCAATAATTTATCTTCAAGTGGGGGAAGGGAGCAGCAGTCCTGTATCAAATTTTTCTCTCAATTCCATCAGTGCTTGGCTGACTTGGACTTAATTCAGATACTATTTTAGTTTCACATAACTTCCCAGATTTCTACTTCTGTCTTATTCTGCAGGGCTCTCTCTATGGCAGGTCATATCTTGGGTCATTACATTTCCCTCTGGGCAGCAGCAGACGCTTTCTTCTATTTGTCTTATTCAACTGCTGTGAAGTTTGCCCATGGGTAGCAAGAGTTTATTACTTTTTTCCCCCAGTGGGTGTTTTTTTCTTTCCTTTTTCAGCTGCACCATGCCAGTGTGCTCCTAAACTATCAGAACTCCCGCTTCATTGGTTTCATTTAGAAGCCTTTTGTAAGTTTGTCTTTGCCAGAGCATCCACAGAATTATTCTCAGTCATACACTGACTATAATCCTTTATATTAATGGTATACTAACTGTTCAGCTCTCTGCTGCTTGACCCTTGCCTTGAGCTCTGTTTATTTCTGGTAAATGTTTTCCGGCATATGATCTCAAAGCAAAAATTAGGTTAATGCTTGTATTTTTCATAGTATACATTTCCCACTCCTCCCTGTCTATTTAATGGATTTTCCAATTAAAAGGGACCTTCCTTGCTATTTTATCTGACCCCCTGAATTACAAGGCTAAAGAAAGCTGCACAGCAATTGCATGGTAATGCAATGACAACAGCCCATCCTTTTTGTCCTTCAGCTTTGAGCACAGCATGTATACATGCCAGTGTTTATATCTATTCTTATTCAGCCACTTTAAAAAAAAAGGACACTTAGAATTTCAAAGACAGTTGGAAATAGATACACACTACAAAGTTAATGTTTATGAACAGGGTAAGATTACACGAATTATCTTCTGAGCACCCACTGTATGTTTTCATGCTTGGGCAAAGTCTTTACCAGGTTATTATACCAGGCAATAGCTCTTAAACCACTCACACATTCAAAAGGTGCAGCAGCTGAAGAACATGAAGGTTTTGCTTTATGCTTCAGAATACATCACTGTCATTGTGTGTGGTAAGCATGTCTTGAAAGGTGTCCTTTCACTGCTCTTTACCTCTCCCTCAGGTTAAACCCAGAGCAGATCAGTTATCAATGTTCTTTGATAGGGAGTTTCTACAAGATTCCTATTCCTGTCTCATATAGTGTGCACATTCAATCAAATGACTAAAATTATATAAATACAGCAATTTGTACTTAAATGCCAGGGCATTAAGGACTACACAACTGGCAACAAAAGCTGGATTGTTGCAAGGTCTGGCACCCCTTTTAAAAACTACCAAATTTTGCCAAGTGAAAAAATGATCTGGGATATCTGGTGAATTTGTAATCATACTCAACATCGTTGCTGGGCCAGAACAATGTAAATTAGAATGTGTTTCCTCCAGTGCAGTTTTCTGTCATGGTTCTGAAACAGCCAATAGAATAAATAATTGCCAGTCCATTAGGAAGAGAGTTGCAGTGAATTAAAGCCTAACCAATAACCACAGAATTCACTGAGGCTGTGACTCTTAGACACTTATTTATTCTTGCTTTTTATAAATGTATCTTTGATTTTATGTTACCTCAATTGCCTGAAAAATGTTTTTCTTGGTTTCCCCTGGGATATCATGATAAACCATCTTCTGTGTTATTTTTGTTTTGGAGATATTCGAAGCACATGGTTGTGAGCAGAAAGTTTCCTCTTACAAAAAGGGATTTTTTTTCTCTTGGCCATAAATTCCAGCAAACATTTTCTTTTATATTTTTCAGGCTGACATGCTCTGATAAGATGCCTCATTCTTTTCTGCCATTAGATTTCTTTGTGGGTAATGGCAAAGTTGAAAAGAATCTATATTTCTGAGATCTTTTTAGGTTGTTAGAATGTATTGAGAAGCCAGAAAAGTTGCAAGGTGGTATGAGATTGATCAAGCAGAGTTCATTTCTGGGACAACACTCTACCATTCACAGTTGCTATTTCCTTACATTTTGACACTGTACTACGCAGGACATTTATTTCTATAATAATATAAATATAATTTATTTATTCACCTGAATTCTATACACAGCTCCTCCTTATTTAGCAGTTTATAACCTAGTGTTTTTGAAAAAAATAAGTATTGGATGGCAATATATTTTATGCATTGAATTGTGCATCTTTAAAGACTGTAATCTTTATATAGATGGTCTCCTGGGGTGAGGGAGGTCTATTGCTCTGGGATGTTTAGAAATTGATAAACAGAATGAGCAGAAGCAAAAGAGGAGCAAGAATTACATATATATAACTATATTTTCTTGGCAGGACTTTTTGAAAAGGAAAAACAAATTATGTGAATGACTGAAACAGAAATAACTTTAAGAAAATTTAAAAGTTACTTATTAATAACTTAAAACAAACTAACAAGTCATATCTTTTCTAGAAAACACATCTCCGGTGAGTATTACCAGTCAAAGAGCTATTGACATCCTCAGATGAAACCCGCTTGTGTCTAGAAGCTACCAGAAATTACCTTTCTCTCATGCTCTTAGATGTGTCCACAGAAATCTAAACTGTCACTTTAGCCAAACATGGAATGATAAACTCTGTTGGACAAGATGGATTTAATGGGAATTTTTTCATTCCTGCCTATGATACCAGACTAACATCCAAAATAGGAAAGTTTGTTTTTTTCTTTTTTTTTCCTTTTTCAGGAAAAAATCCAGAACAACTTTCTGTGCTGCTCATAAATGTCTTCATTAATAACTTAGGTAGATTTTTTCCTTTTGCAGCTGTTGTCTAAAGGCTCACAAGATATTTCTTACTCTTTCCATATTGAACTGAGATCCAGGTGAGCTCAGGTTTCTCCACAGTTCTGCACCGCAATACTTGGACTGTGCCAACAGGGAAATAGACTGGTGAGTTGTTCCAAAAATCCCAGTTAGGGATTTGTACTCACTCTACAGAGAGAAACTCCACTGTAATCCCATTGTGATTGAATAGGTACTTCAAAGTCTTATGAATCAAATTATTTATCCCTTAAAAACATCAGTAAGCAAATCTTGAGTTTTAAATGTTGACACTTCTCTTGGGAAGCAGGAAGGAAGAGATCAGGTGGATATCACAGTGCCAATTAATGAGGTCAACCCTTCAAGTATAGCATTCATTAGATTATGTGGTAGTATCTGCAAGATGTTCAGAAATGCAGTCCACAGCATATTTAACTGCAGAGCAATACTTTCCAAAACCTTAGAGTAACTGGAAGAAAGAGAAAATTATGTTTCAAATAGTCTCTCCCCTTCTCTTTGTGGAGTAAAAGAGAGTCTGAAGCCAACACAGTAGCTGCGGGGTCAGGATGAGTTTTGACCTGCATTGAGGTTCTCACATTATTAGCAGAGCAATAAGAATGGGCATAAAAGACATTAATGAAAGGGTGTCCTTTCGTTATGTTTTTTCCAGTGTTACAAACTTATGCCTCATAACCAGATTTTGCCCTCAGTTTAGTATATTAAGCAGAAAAGAAGAAATCAATTAAATGATGGTGAGAGAGAGAGAGAGAGAAATATGTATGGAAACAGCAATGGAATAAAATTCATGTACCCGGTGTTTTCTTCTGAAACTTACATTTGGGAAAAATATTTCTGTGGGATGAATTTGCAATTTCATTGTCAAAACATGAACTGTAGAAAGGTCTTGCTTCAGAAAGTACACAGTGTTTCTGGTTATGGAAGTATTTCACTATAGCTTACATGGAATTTAAAGCCATAAGGGACTGGACAAGAAATATGTCCCCATACTGAACTCTATAACCTCAGTTATAAATAAGCTAAGGCACTTAATTCTCTGTAGATATAAATATGGATGCACCATAGGTAAAGATCAAGTGGAATTGAAATAGCAACAATGCTGGAGGCCAGAGCAATGGCAGGGAATCCATTGGATAAAATAGACTAGATGAGATTACAGTGCACATGTACCCTGTTCTACTGTGCCCCACCAGCCTCACCTAAGGGAAATTCCTTACTGACACTAAATCTGGAAATGTTTGAACATGGGCATAAGAGTGAGTGCCCAAGAATGTAAGGAAAAAAAAGTTAATTTCAGTGCAGAAACAAACCCAACCGGTATCATATTTCTATTTGCCAAACACTTTTGATGGGAAAAGTGAGTTAATGGTGATATAACTACTTATTGGGCATGGGTACATATATAGGAAAATTTATATATATTTATATATATATATANCTCTCTGTCTTGCCAGCAAGGCTGTTTCCACTGCATTGTGATAATACTGCCTTACTTTTCAAAACATTCTACCAACTTAAAAATATGGCTCACTTTCCTGACAGGAGAGCAGAGTCCTGCTTCCACAGCTCAGCCGATGCTCTTAAGAGAGAATTCTCTGGCTGGGCAGGACCATGGGGGAGCTCGGGCTGCTCTAAACCTGTGCCTCCTGCAGGGAAATGCCTGGGTGTGGACTGTGTCCAAGCTGCCTAAACAGGAACTGACTGCATCCCTGAAAATCATCCGAAAAGAAAGCCATTCGGAAAAGAAAGCCATTCCCAAGCGTTTTGCTAACAGTTTAGCAGATCCCCGGGCTCCCCCGGGGGCTCCGAACCTGCCACAGCAGTCACCCCAGCAAAGGCAGTGTCGAGGGGTGGGTCAATATTTGTGCCTTTGGTGGGAGAACACATGGCTCCTACACGCCTGAAGGTTGTGGATTAAGGGGGTATAAACTCACAGGGGGAGACTGTGCTTCAAGCCATTAGTGAATTTCTTACTATATTTTTTTAATCTGTTTTATCAATTTCTGCTACAAGTCAGAATTAATAATTTATTGTGAACTTGTTGAATTATAACTCCCTTAACTTGTGAAGAGAGAAAAGAAGGATATCTTCTCTCTAGGGGAAAATCCCCTTCTTCCTTTAAGTCTGGTTTCTGGTCAGTTGAACAGTCTTTCTCTGATTTTTTACCTGCTTGAGACTTATTTATTAATCCTGTGAGGTCCATGGGGAGGCATTTAATAAATGATTCAGTAGGATATATTTAGTGAGAAGGAATGGTGTCCATGTGAGTTTCAGCATTCTCTAGAAAGTGGTCTACAAAAAGAGGAAGATCTGATAGTAATAATAATTATGACCCTTCCAGACCTTACTTACCTGGCTTAGTTACAATATTTCAGACAACATTTTTTTGATTTAATCAATTTTTACAGTTTTACTTGGATTTTTTTTCGAAGCTTTTTAATCCATATTTCTGTGTCAGGATATGTGCATTATTGACAGAATTCTTTGTAAGAACATGAATGAATGTATAATTGGAGGAACAAGAGAAACAAACCCTCTTTCTGCCTAAATTCAATTGGTAGGGAAAAATCCTTCCTGATCATTGCTGGTATAATACTAGCCAAAGCTAGACCAAACTCCCACTGCCCCGAAATATTTGACACTGAATTCTCTGTCACTTACTGTGCCCTCAGAAATTGATAATTGTCAAGTAATCATCTCACTGTGGATGGTTTTAAATAATTTCAACCAGTTGTGAACTTTTGTGGTTTTGCACTTAAGGTCTTAGCTTGCCTTTTAGTTTGAGAAGGATAAGACTTTCACATTGCTTTTCAGTTAAAAGAAACCAAAAATGCACCAGCACAGGCTGGGGCTCAACCTGCTGCAAAGCAGCTCTGTGGAGAAGGACCTGAGTGTCCTGGTGGACTACAAGCTGTCCATGACAGTGCCCTGGTGCCCAGGAAGGCCAAAGGTATCCTGGTGTGCATTGGGAAGAGCATTGCCAGGAGGGCAGGGGGGTGATCCTGCCCCTCTCCTCAGCCCTGGTGGGGCACACCAGGAGTGCTGTGTTCAGTTCTGGATTCCCATGTACAAAAAAAGACATGGAGCTGCTGGGGTGGGCCCAGTGGAGGGTGACAAAGGTGATAAAGGGACTGGAGCAACCCTTACAAGGAAAAGCTGAGGGAGCTGGGACTGTTCAGCCTCAAGCAGAGAGGACTGAGAGGGGACCTTATCAAAAGATATCAGTATCTGAAGGGAGGGTGCCAAGGGGATGGTCCAGGCTCTGCTTGGTGGTGCCCAGCAATAGGACATGAGGTGTCAGGCAGAAACTGATGTACAGGAAGTTCACTTGAACATAAGAACCTCTTTACAGTGCAGGTGAACATGCACTGGAACAGATTGCCCAGGAAAGTAATGAAATCTCCCTTCTTGGATATAATCAAGAACCATCTGGACACAATCCTGTGCCATGAGCTCTAGGATGACCCTGCCTGAGCAGGAATGTTGGACCAGATGTGGTCCTTCCGACCTTATCACATATTGATGTGATTCTGTGAAAATATCAAAACAAAACCCACCTGATACAGGTAAAATTCCTTTGGTGCAGAACTCAAGCAAAACCTGTATTTCATGTGGTTTGTTCAAAATGGTGTCTTTATCCTGGCACCTGGAAGTGACTCAGATCTCAGTTTGAGTTTGTGGAAAGCCTCAAGGACTCGAACACACCTATTGGTAAACATGTCCTCACTTTAGGGTTCACAGCAAAGCCAATCTTATGCACAGCTACTTCTGAAATATCATAGTGAAAGAAAATACTCTGACCTTTTTTTAGTTATTAAAAAGATCACTCATTGTTCTAATTTTTTAATGGCACATTCAGGAAAAAAACTTTCCCAGACAGATCCTAGTACCAGGTATGAATATATATGCTTGCTCTGATGAAATGGGAAAATGTTTATTCCTCTTCTGCTCAGGTATCTACAGGAGGATGTCATCCTACAAGTAATGCTTCATTCACTTGAGCTTAAGAAATTTTTATTTATAATGCACTATAAATGCATTTATTCATTTATTTGCATTTCCCCAAACTGAAAGTTGCTTAAAATACATAACATGGAGAGTGTGGAAGACAGTGAGATATGCATCTTTGGTGCTCATCCAGACATCGTGCTTCATCCCAGTGATGGTGACATTTGCCACCGTAGATTAATAATTATGAAGTGCTTGGAGATCCCTCAACATAAAAAACTTAATGTAAAAAATACAGAAAATGGTCATTGCTGATAATGTGGTCTTCCTGAATACTTGCTCCGCATCAGCAGTATTATATTGAAAAAAGATGTTCTAAAATTTGGCTTAATGTAGGATTTAATTAGCTTTCAAAATCAGTTTCTGGCTGAGGAGAACACTTGGGGGTTGCAGGTAGGATCACTTGCTGGAGACTGAGCTCCCTATATGCTTAATTGAAAATGCTTTGCCAACTTATTGCTGCTTGCCCATTATGCTCTGGCTGAAAAATCAGAGCAGGAGAGCTGTCAAAACACAAACACTTTTATATCCTAGCCAGTCACTTTATTTTAGAGTGAGGCTAGTCAGGGGGAGAGAGTTCACAACCTCACAATAAAAAATAGCTTATAGGAACAAATCTAATTATTTGTTTCCCTTACCCTGCCAGCACAGAGTCTCAGTCTGGATGTCACTTTAGAGAACACTGAATCTTGTTAACAAAATAAATGAAATCAAAATAAAGAGTCTGTTTGTAGTATGCAGGCATATTTTCCCCCTCCTTGAGTGGTAGTGTCATCTTTGTACTGTCTATTCATGGTTTGTATTTGAATCAGTAACAAAGGAAATGATGTAGGAATTTGCCCTCGATATGATGCACTGGAGGGGTTGACTTGAGCATTTTCCATTGTTGTTAATGGACATGATGTTCATAAATCACCCACACATCAGTGGGGATGTAGATACTTGAGTCTACCCAATGTGTAATGTGTTCAGATCTGATCTTTTAATATTTGAAGAGTTTCTTATTCTTCTTAAAGATAATGACCATGAATGATTCACCCATTAATGCCCAACTGGATGTAGTTTCTATTGGGAGATGGGCTAAGCTTGTTTGTTTTGTATTTGCTTTCCTTTAGCCAAACTCTCAAAAGATCTTTTAAGGGACCCTCCTGAAAGTCTGGAAGACTCTGGCTGCGACTGTGTCAGTAAAGAAAAGCTTGCTGGTGCCTTTTCAGACACTGCAGTTTATTTATGTCTGCTGTTAAATAGCCAGGAAGGCTTCTGGCATGCTGGAAGCTTGTGTCACCTGGCACTCTACCAAATAATTTGTGGTCTTATTTTGCGAATTAGCACGAGCTGAGGGCCATTCTCAAACAGTTGCTTGAGTGCAAACATTTTATTCTGAAGAACAGGAGAGTTTAATAATATTGACTCAGGCTATTTCTTGTCAAGTGAATGATCTGGAGAAAATTAAATTTTACTTGCATAGACTTAGTCTCTTTGTGTATTGTGTCACCTGTGTAATTCCTAAGCTTTGCAAGACTGAGTGCATCCTGTTGCCATTAATGATGTCTCCATTTCTTTTTAATAGAGTCTGAAAATATCTTTCCAGAAAAAATAAAAGTAGGAATGGAGCCATAGTTCTTACAGGCTCTTTGCTGTACTGAATCTCCTTCCCAAACCCTCATTTGACCAATTAGTGATAAATGTCATGAGGGGATGAAGTGGATACTTTTCTATTAGACATAAGATTGAGAAAAACAATTTATTTCAGTCCCCCACCCAAGTGGCACAGAAGGATAGAATTCTGTATAACTAATGGATAGACAACACTTCTTTAAATTTGTCTTGAATTTGTTTATTGCATGAACCATGAAGATATCTTTTTTATGTGTACAACAATATCCATGTTTGCTTTCAAATCACTGACCAAGAAATAATCGATTCTATTACCCCCAAAATAATTTATTCTCTATATTGCCCTTGCTCTATTTTAGCAAAACTTCAAATTATATGAAGGCGTAGCTACCACTGATGGTTTGGGAAATTCTGGCTTTGGACTCTAGGGAATTCATCTCATGTTGCTGTAATTTATTTATTAACGCTTACTCACAACAGGGACTCAATATTTAAAGTTTGTGACCTGCTCTATCTCCAGCAGCTTGAAGCTTTTAATTCTATTATTATTTTTCCACATACTGCAGACAAAGAAAGTACACTCTCAAATAGTTTTTTCCTCTCCTTTTTGCCCCTCTGTGGTTCTCCAAAAGGTTAGATTTGACAATAGGAATATAGTCACAGATACTCTAGGCAACAAATGAGAAATGTTCTTTTGTGACCTTAATGTTGGCAAGTGATAATAACCAGTGAACCATGAAATACTGCTGCAATATTGTTCACGACTTTTCTGTTTTCTAAGATTAATTTTATGTTCTGAAATAAAGTGACAATCATTTATTATTCTGGTTTAGCTTCCACCATGAAGCAAATATGAAAAGCTTAATTTTCTAGTCCACTTGCAGCAGTGTTCCTAGAGAAGAATCATATATATATATGTATAAGTATTTCTTGGTTAATGTATAAAATACAATCCCTTTGTTTAGCCCTGGTCAGAAATGCCTGGGTTAGCATAGAGTCAATTAATGTTTAAAAGTAGAAGCTACTTTTCTCTCCTAGGAGTTAAATAGTTATAGTACAAATTATTAATACACTATGGGTATGAACTATGCAAGGATATGTAATTTTGAGCTACTGTTTTCTGAGAACATATCATGCTTTCCTAAAGAAACATTTCCCCACTTTTCCTTAAAATGTAGCAAACAGGAATTTAGCCACCAAAACCTTCATGCTGCCAGCTGTTTCTATTCAACAAGTAGATTAGAATAACATTTTCATCAGAGGATGCATTTATAGTTCTCATATCAAGCCTAGTTCATCTTTCCATGTAAACCATTATCTTTCCATAGGCTGTTGGCGAGCAAACAATTTTAGGGCTTGATAGTGCAAGTCTTCCTCATCTTGAGTAGCACTTACCCATACCAATGCTTCTATTGACTTCAGTAATATTGCTGCTCTGAAATACATCAGATGAGCAAAGCCAGGAAAAAGAAAAGCCTTTAATTTCGAGGTCAAATGGATGAGGGAAAGTAGAAAGCAATACATTTAAAGTCAGCGTGGTCTGCGTTCTTTTCCTTTAAAACATGCATGTAGTTATGCATTAGGATTTAATAATTTAACTGAATGAGGGTTGGATTCTCAGAGAAGCTGACTATGAATCATTTTTACTAACATTATATTTCTCAGTAAGGTATTTCAAGAAGCTATCAATTGTCAGGGATTGTTTAGCTTGGAGTGGGGTCTATTGTCAACATGATGTGTATCCCTTTTTCTGGAAAACTAAAGAGTTTCCAAACCTTGAGGCATAAAATTACATTCTAGATCTTTTGTTTGGTCATCTCAGCTAATAGAGGCTTGTTTCAAGAAAGGGTGTATTAATTCAAAAGCAAATTTCTACACTTCTGAATATCAGACCAGAACCAGTGGAATTACTTAAGGGAGGATTAAGTGCTTGGCACCAATGACTTCCAGCAATAAAAATACTGATCTATCTACATTTGAATGAGGAGCCAAAGACCAGGGGCTATGGTACATCCATATGGAAAACTGTGCTCCCAGTGTCTTTCACACTGACAGGTATTAACTGGTAGATCAAATAAGCACTAACAGTTCTGGAGTCTTAAAACAAACAGATTAAAAGGAAATCCTCTGTGTTAATATCCGGATAAGTAGCCTAAACTCTGATGTGATGTGATGTGCTGATGGCTCAGTTGGGTTCCAGCTGTTCACACACTGCAGGCTGTTGTTTCCTGGTTTAACAGTAATGCCTTTTCTGGACTGTCCTGATTAGATAATTGTTAAAAGCAAGAGTGAAATGTTGGATTCAGCACTATTAGTTATCAAACAGTCTTGGCTGTCAGGAATTAGATACAGTGCTGCTGCTACTAGATGTGCAATAAATAGTGTTTTCGTTAAGAGTCAGAGATTACTTTTGTTCAAGACATCTCTGCTCATTATACCTCTACTTGAGAAGCTTTCTTGAAGATTCACAGTAAAGCCCAAGCTAAGAGTAAATACAAAGACAGCATCCTTGTGGGATTTAAAACAAATAGAAGATAAAGGACTCCTTTTTTTTTTATTTTTTTATCTACTGAAATGGCCACAACTTGAAGTGGATAATTTACTGAATTGCATTTCATTTCCTTGTAATATAGTACATGACATAAAAGCAAGATTAGGTGCTGGGATTCAGAAGCAATGAAACAGAAGTCTGTGGGTGCTCAGTGGATATTTATACACTTCTTTAAAATGTGCTTTATCCAAGGAAATTCAAAAGGAGGCTATAGGCTGTTATTCAGAAAACAGTTTTATGGTGTTATCAGGGATTATGCAATCACAACATGCAGTGGTTATATGAGAACTATTCAAGTTTTATTATGTAATGCAGCAAGTCCTCATAGTGGAGGTGTATACAAGGGAGACTAATAAATGTATTTCCTGTATGGAGAATAAAGAATTTTGCCTTAAAGCTATTAAAATTGACACTGATAAAAGCACATTGCCAAGACAGTTTTGGAGGCTGAGTGCTCAGTAAGAAAAAGACATTAATGAAAAAGGAGAGAAGTATTTGTTTATCTATTTACATTATCCAATTCATCTTAAGATAATGTTTTTGTTTCTGTATTTTGCGACAATTTATGTTGCCATAAAAGCTCCCAGGTATTTGCCACAGGATGTGTGCAGAATTGGACCAAGTGCTTCAAGGGAAACTTTCAGGTTAAAGTCATGGATGTAGATTTATCTCAAAGTGTCTAAATCTTCAGGCATTTTTTCAAATGCCTCCAGTAAACTCAAATCCTGTTCTGGGCCCCATGTCCATTTAGGGGTGGGTTTAGCCCTTCATCCAAAAGCTGAAGCTTTCGTCCTGCAGTGCCGTATAACAGCCATCCACATCCATTATCCTCCAACTCACAGATTTCAGCAGGAATTTTGGAACTATGTACTTGCTAATAGAAACAACCTTCAGTCACAGAGCCTTTAAAAAATACAAATATCATTTAAGTGTTTGTGGGTGGAAAATAAGATCCTGCACAAGTGTATCAAAGAAAATATAGTACCATTTTTGTTTGAAAATCTATTTCTTTGTTCCTGGTAGTAACCTGTTCTGCGCTGTACATTCTCTGTATGAAGCTGCCACTCCTAGCAAACAAGAGATGAAAACTAATTAAAAGATAGATTTCTTGTTCAAATTTTAATGATTCATATAGATTTTTTTTCTGGTATATAGGGAAGTTGTTCCTAGACCTGAACAAAAAGTGAAGTAAATCAGGAAATTATTACATTTCCTCAGATACTGGTCTTTTCCTTTTCTTTCCCCTAGGAAGAAAGAAGTTATATTTTGCTGGAAATGACCAGATTTCTCTGAGTGGCAAATGAAACTTGTTTGTCACAGCAGAGGGCAGAGCTGAAGGTCAGAGTAGAAACTCTGGCTGCTGTGACACATTTTCATGAGCTGGATCATCTCTCTGTGATTGACAAAGCTGACACTCGCAAGAAAAGGAGTGAAGGTGAAGGGGCAGCAGACTTCCTCATGGTCCTGGGCAGGGGGGGAAGGTAAAAAGGGACTGATAGTAAGGCAGTCTAAGCATGAATATAACATCATAAAAAATAAATATCTGGCTAAGTGGCAGAGTCCAAGGTTGAGCCCTTAGAGGGGCAGGTAGAGGGACAGATACTTTCCAATGGACTTTAATCATCTGCTCCCCCAATTGCTTTTTCTGCCACCTGCTGAGGTTCAGGGCATTTGTTTCAATGGAAATACAAGTGAATTAAAGAGGTTTGTGGTATCTGGGAAGGAAAGAGAGGAATTTTTGCCTTTAAAATAATTATATATTAAGAAGAGATGTTGCAATTGGGTTTGCCATGAGAAGAGAATCTTGCAGCAGGATAAAATGAACTTCCAGCATACCCTGGAATCATCAAGCACTGTGTTGAATGGTCAGTTTCTCCTTGTTTCTTTGATTTCGCCATGAGATTTTAATTTCTCCTTCTGGTGATATGTCTTCCTGCCATAAATTTTTCTCCATGTTTTTCTCACAGCTTCGGCCCATTCTATATTGGGAACAGAATCAGCAAAATTCTCCTGTTTCAACATCATCATTTAGGCTTTTTTTCTACATGCAAGTTTTATATGCAAGCTGGAGAAATGATCTAGTATAAATTACTAAATGTTTGTAAAAGTGTAAGCAGAGATCGGCTCATTGCCTGGAACAATGCATGTAGGTATGAAGGTGGGAGAAAGTGTAAGCACAATGAAGGACAGAATTAGAGTTCAAAATTATCACACACACACACACACACGCATATGTACATTTGCTAGGATTCACTTCCAGTTCCTTCTTTCCACAGATCTCATTTCTGACATACAACAGTTACAACTCCTTTTAATACAAGCATCACTTCTAAAGTATGTGGCCTTACATGTCACTGTTACTCTTTCTTTCGGAAGGGAGAGCTGCGTCTCCTCCCAGTTGAACCACTCTCAAATCTAATTACTACCCACTATAATTTCTATAAAAAATATTAATCACTTTTAACCTTAAATTTTTGTTTCTTTAAGGATACCAAGGAAGAAGAACTACAGAGTGTTGCAGAGGGAGTTAGATATGGTTTTCTTTTTTCACATGATGTCTTTTTCTGTAGTATTACTTGGATGAGTTTTCCCTACTGTGTCTTCAGTTCTGTATGAGTAATACTCTGGAACAGGGGAGATTATAGAAGCCTGCATTTTCAGAGTGTTGGGCGGTATTTTTGAGATCCACCTGACAGGAGAGGCTAAGGATTTAGAGTGAAGACAGACATGATTTTCAATGTCTGTGGGTTCCACTCCGTCAGTGGAAGGTTCAAGGTCCCTCACATGTTTGCTCCTACAGTCGGGTGAGGAGCTTCTTGAACTCTAATTACACATCCTTTTCTCCTTCAGTGAGGTTTGATTCAGAGCAGTGCACTTTTCAGCTAAGTTCCTTTCTAGATTATTCTCTAGTTTTTCTTGTTTTCTCAGCTCATTTTTTGTCACTGTCGTTTATCATTATTTATGAGCCTCAAGAAACAGCAATTTCAGCAAAATAAGACAAACTTCTAAGACCTGGAGCTGGCTCTGGTGCAAATTCAGTTGGGAAATATGCTACTGCTGTTCACCAATCTCAAACTCCTCCTGTAAATCTTAACAAGATCTCAAGTTTGGCAAGGAGGGATGCCCTTGGGAGAGCTTTACTGATTTGACAGCACTAAACATGTAGAGGACAAGTAGGATGCTTTGTCTCCAGACTTGTAAAATGTAAAGCATTGTGGAGTCTTGTCAAGTTGCAGACTTTAGGTGCTATAAATAAGTATAACGAGGCATTGAAAACAGAAGTGGAGAACTTCAAAACTCTTTATCATCAAGGCAAATATTTTTTGTATCATTAACCTAAAATTTCATGGAATTGAAATAAGGGGAGGAAAAGCAAGGACTTGGTTGCTAGATTTACTTGTATTTTGGTTTTGCAGGGACAACGGTGAACTTCTACATTATAAAAGAACTTGAGATTTGCATGAATATCAGAGATTATTTTTCTTTTTTCATTTATCAATTTACTTTCTCAAGCAATATAGATAACAATATCTCCTGTGTTCTTCCCTGGTGAATTCCCTTTTTATTACTTTTTATTTCTTCATGATTTCATAAGGACCTTGTTTTGTTATCATTTAGTCTTTTTGTCAAAATACTTATGTGTGTTTTTCAAACAGCTTCTCTTTGTAACTTTGCCTCTTCATTCCAATTACGATAGCCATAAAATGGAATTTTCTAAAACCGGAGAACAAGCTGATATTCTTCATCCAGCAGAGCTGCAGGCTATTTTTCATGATTGTACATATATTGTGTTGATTATGATGAATCCAAATGGTTTTTAAATAGGAAGCAAAAAGGGGAGAGAGGGTGAAATAGTCTGCCTTCTGCCAGCCGGCAGAAGCTTATGAAAGAGATTAAAGATGAATATGTCTTATGAAATTGTTACTACTCTGACTTATACTGAGGTGGGTAAGCATTTTCCCTCTTTTACTGGCAATTGCTTTGGTATTTTCTTTAAAAAAATTGTTTAAAATGTATTTGTATTGCAAAATATTGAACATTTTAAAGCATGTTGCTATTTTTGTATATTCAAATTACTTATTATGGAAAATTACTGCACTGTAGCTACTGAAAATGTAGCTTATTAAACAGCACTTGCCATTCTGAGCTGTTCTGTTATAATGGCTCAGTAAGACAGGAGCACGTACACCACTGCATCAGAAACAAAAGGGAAAAGATGTTATGTAGCTAACTAGAGGTAGAATAAATCAAAGAAGAGAGATCTCATGGCTTTCAAGACAAGGAAATTCCTATTTCTTAAAGGGATTGATGCATTTGCTTGTACTTCATTTCCTTTGGGGTTATCATTACAAGGAATTTATGCAGATCCCACAGACAAACAATTGTATAACCACAGAGCCTTGTGGTCTTTATGCTGTTGGTGCTTTGTGTCCACAGGCTTGACCACAGCAAGCAAGGCTGGCTGTAAGCTACAGCAGCACACGTCCTAATGTCCTGGGGTTCAGAGAACATTATTATGGAACAGGATTCAGCTGTCGAAACTGCTACTTGTTATTCCATCAGATTGCTTAATTTTTCCTGCCTCCATTTGCTTCAGCTAACATTTAGCAAGAAAGATTTTTCACTACCACTAGCCTTCAAGAGAACTTTATATGAGGAAACAACTGGTGGATGTTGCAGAAGCAGGACCCAAAGAAGATACTGGGAATTTAAATTTCTGGCAAGAGTTTTTAAAATAGATCTCATTTACACTGAATAACCCCAACATTTACATGACTCAGCTTTTAAAGTGATTCCATTAAATTACATTAAATTCAATAGCTAACATCCTTTCTGAGAATAAAAATGTATTAGTTTTAATTAGCTCTCTGCCAAAAGTGGAATAAAATAAATAGAAACAAGTCAACTTTTATTCTTCCTAGGAGTGTTCACAAATGCACATCAGCTAATCCACTTTCAAGTCACACTTTTGGCTAAGTCAGGTTCATTTTCCTGATTGCCCCTATTTAGACAGGTCTTTGGAAATGGGCTCCAGTTGCAAACCTCAGGTTAGGATGTGAATATAAATCAGTGAACTCTTAAGCCTGCTATTGGGATGCTGCCTGGGTCAGACCAACATAGCTTTGCCCAGTTAACCTCTTTTACCCTTCAGCAATGCCTTTAGCATCATTTTACTGTTATTAATGCTGCCCTTTTCTGCAACTTTTTCAGCAAAAAGACACTGGGCTCTTCTGAGGTAAAGCCCAGCTGTGGCTAATAGCAGGGCTAGTGGCACTGCTGCTGAGGAAAATAGCAGTGACAGCAAGAAACACAGATAAAATTGACACTGAGACTCTGACACAGTAAAGATTAGCTTCCAGTGAAAATTACTCCCTCGTGTAAACCAGCAGTGAGACCATCGGAGGGATCATACCACCAGCATCTCCCCCATAGAAAGAGAAACTAAGGAGGTTTGTTTTTTGGTTTTTTGGTTTTGTTTTGTTTTGTTTTGTTTTGTTTTTTTTGGTAAAGGGAAGCTGATAGCCTGCCTCCACTCCCCAGAGGTTCAAATCTGATGTTTTAAATCCTTGTTTTCATTGCACCAGACACTTCCAGCAAATGCACATCAGTAGTGGCAGCAGCACCTTGCTCTGACTCAGAAAGACCTCTGCACTTTCTGACAGGCAAATGTCCTGCCTGTTGCCAATCTGTGAGACAAGACACCTCCTTGCCTGCACTCAGTCCTGGATCAGCCTCTGTTCCCTGTGTGAAGCATGCCAAAGGCAGAGTTTTCCAACAGAAGAAACTGTCTACAGAACTCCTAGGACATGGATGAAAGAGAGGTCTGAGGCTGTGCATGGGGATGGGCAAGAAATAGCATGAGGATCCATCTTGGCTTGGAAAGGGAAAAAGCTGAATGGTACAATGAGATTTTCTGTCTCCCATGAGAAGCAGAACAACAGGCATTGCTGCTGGGCATTTGAGGAATTCCTAGACTTCTAATGTAAAAGGGGATTTGATTCCCATTTCTGGTCTACAAGAATACAGGTTGAAAAGGTAATGGATGACTTCAGGCCAAAGCTGTTCCCTCCAGAGATAATATAGGCTGAGCTCAGAGATCTCTTCCCATCCTAAATTCTGCCCAACTACAACCAACTCCTCTGACCAAGTGAAGACTTGCCCAACAGACTATCTGAATAACCCCCAACAGTGCTGTTTGTCTTCACTTTTTTTTGTCCTGATATAAAAGGGATTTAGGATGCCTAGGTTAAGTCCAGGCACAGACACTGCAGGCAAGATGACTCATACTGCCTATCATTAACTCCAGAGACTTGGAAAGATCTAACCAACTCCCAAATTTGCTCTGAGGATAAGAATAACAGTGGTGAGTCCTGTGGGATCACACACATGCTTAGGGTTACACAAGTACAGCACTCCCTACCCCCATGATTGCAGCGCTGTGTGTGGAAAGTACACACACACATCAATATGAATGACAAGTGGGAATAGCTTTAAACTGAAAGAAGGCAGATCAAGATTAAAAATTAGGAAGAAATTTTTTACTGTAAAGGTGCTGAGGCATTGGCACACATTGCCCAGGGAAGTTGTGGATGTCCAGTACCTGGGGCTCCATCAAGGGCAGGTTGGACTGGGCTTTGAGCAACCTGGTCTAGTGAAGGTCCCTTATAATCCAAACCATTCTATGATTCTATGGTTCTGTGATTCTGTGATCAAAGGTCTTTTCCAACCAAAAGGGTTCTGTGATTATGTGGTGTTTTATTATTTCACGTGAAGAAAACCTCTGGGCTTTGCTTGTGCTGCACTCTTTGAGCTCTGTTTGATGATGGTACAGGGCAGACCCGTGATGTCACTACTTTAACTCCTTCATTTTCCTCGCAAAAAAGCCGCTTTAGATCAGTGTCAAATGTTCTTTTGCAATGAGCATCTTTATTTGTCCTCGTGTGCCTGGTTCATGTTGAAATTCTGAAAAAGAATAAGGAACTGCATGAGAATTGAGATTGTTATGACTGTGAGAAGCTTGTGATAGTCTGAAAAACTTGTAATTGCTAATTAGTTCCTGTTCTGATGACCCAGAAGCTGAAAGTTTTAAAAAATAAATCACAGTTATGTAGCGGATACATTTTGATGCTAATAGTAAATGTCATTCCGGCTCAAAATAAAAAACACAATAGGATTTTGCAAACCTGTCCAAATATCTTTTTATTACAATAATATACATAACTGCTTTCAGGGAAAGAATTAATGTGGTTTAGTCTCTGGAGCCTACAGCATGGCCTAGTCAGGTTGAGTGATATACATAAATAGTGCAGATACATAAATGCAGAGAGTTATTGTCACATTCCCTGCTTGCTCTCAGGGGTGAGGTAACTGGGTTTTGACATTAATCTTTTTTTTTTTTTTTCTCAAGCAACAGTCTAATTACATATATTTTATTCAGTTAATTGGTGGGTATACTATTCAATTTGTGATTCCTTTCATATAGTCTCTCAATTTGAGCATATTCCACTCTGCATTACATACTGACGTGAAGAAAAGTTTGCTTTTGCTGCTGCTGTTTGCTTCACTGGATTTAGCCCTCTGAAATTCATAGCAAGAGTTACAGAAATTATCGCAGCAGAAGCCGATTTCAAGGACACGTGGGCAAAAATATATAACAATTGCACTGATAAAAATATATGTAAAACAAAGGTAAAAAAAATTTCAAGAGGTGTTCCTAGATAAAATGCTATAAAATAAGGTGGAAATTGATATTTAATCTGCAACAATACTATTAAAAGTTAATTCTTGAATTTGATTTTTTTTTTCTGGTACTTCAAGCTTTAAGGCTTTCTATGGTTGGACCTTGACAGATTTAAAAGCAAGATTTTTGCAGACAGACCAGATATTTTTAAGTAAGTTCTGAAATTCAGGATGGTCTTGCGCTTTACTTACTAAATCCTTAATGCCCGGCATAGCTTCTATACGGTTGTAAATTTCCTATGCAAAAGTAATTTATTATTTTTCTGCTTCTCTAGCTTTTAAGGTTTTTTTTAAGTACAGAGACAAAGCTTATTTCTCACCTTCTTTTTAGGTCATCAGTTCTTCTGGAGAAAACCCGAAAATATGGCTTCTGTTCCCTCCACAAAGACTCAAAAAATCAAAATTACTTTGAACTGATTCCCCAAATATAATTTTCTAGGTCTCATTTTTCTCTCTCAGTTCAGACTCCACCCTTCTTAATTCTTATCTGACAGCCAAATGTACCTTCCCTTTCTCACCTAATTCTGTGAGGAAGACTGGAATACACAGTCAAAACATAATGAGTAGGATTTCTTTGCATTTCTCTCTTCAGAAAGATTTACAGTTCAGTACTCTTCCTCTCAGCTGAATTTGCCTTTTCCTATACCATACATACTTAATTTGCACTTATTGGAGTGTTTTCCACAGGGAAATTCAACAATGTTTTTCATGGCAGTAGTTTTGTGAAAAACTACACATATGTGTGTATATATATTATGCAATTGATGTAAACCAAAATCTGAGATTTTTTCATGTTAGCTATGATACTAAACACATGCAGACATTAATCTGGTTACTGTTTGTTCTGACTTTGCTTTGTGAGAATAAAATTTTGTCCGTAGCTTTTTCTTCTTCCTGACTCAGTGGTTTAACATCTCAGGAAATGCTTGCTTAAGAAGCAGTTTTCTTATCTACCTGGAATTGGTGATACCTTGGAATAAGATATCATAGGTGACATCCTTTCCTCTGAAAAGAACAGAGTAAAGCAAATAATTTAGTTGAAATGTAGTGTAAGTTAAACAATGTTTATTCTCTTTTTTAATGAAATGGCTGCAATATACAGCCTTGCTCTCTTTTGGTTTACTGAGTGTGAGTCATGAAGGAGGAGGCAGATATGAAAGTGACAGTGAAATCCCAGGTTAAGAGTTGTGAAGGTAAGAGTGGTTTGTGATGGTTAGTTCTCATATTCCAGCTTTAATTCTTCGGGAAAAAAAATTACCCATATGTACTTTCCATCAAAAATGAGCCTCATTTCAGAAGTCAGACTTTTTTTTTTTTCCCAAATTCCTTTTTTTCAAAGGGTCCAGCTGTTTAAACATATTTCCAGTGCCCGCAAAAAATTTCCTGAGCCTTCACTTGATACCTCAATCAATTTCTTACTCTTTTCCAAAGGGTTAATGATGGCTCCACTTTGGCTTTAGAACTGCTGAGGTCTCTTTGACAAGACACACACNAAAAAAAAAAAAAAAAAAAAAAGAATTTTACAGTTTTACAGCCAGGAAATAAAAGCTGTCACTGAACATGAATGCAAAGTGGGAAGTTAATATTCAACTACTAAGAAATCATTTACCTATTGTGAGTGAAGGACTATACGAGGAGTGGTAGGCCATAGTTCAAAACTTGGTACATAACCTTTTATGCAATGAAAATATGTGTTTCATACAAATAGACATTTGGAGAACTCATCTTTAAACACTTACTATGAGAAAAATATGTGAACCTTATTCTTGATGGAGAACATGCACAATGAGATCTAATTAACTTTGGGGTGATGGTAGTTTTGGACTGCTGGGATTGAGGGACAGTGCAATAACAATACAAGAATAAAATTCTTATGAAGGGCTCTCAGGGGAGCTTTTGGCTTATCATTTTGAGGATTTGAGCAGCAAAAAAAGAAAAAATATAGAGTGCTAGCCATGGCCATCATTCAGTACCACTATCAGCATAGAAATTTCCTTTTATTTATTTTGAAGCAGTTCTCATTCTTCTTTGAAACTGGTTTCACATGATAGAGGAGAAGATCAAGGGCTGGATTTCTAGAAAGATGAGTACATAATTTCAGGAATAAAAAGACCATCCATTTGAGCACTTTATACAGACATGGCCATATGGTTGCATTGTCAGCATGGTGAACTGCATCTGGAGCTGCAAGAAGCCTGTGCCCAGCCGCCCTACACGTACACGTGCAACATGTGCATTTGTATTCATCAATAACAGAAGAACAGTGTGCACATCCATAAAAACTGTGAGTGTATATTTATAACATCTATGTTGGAATTTCTGAGTTATGGCTCCTGTCTCACCTTTAGGCCTTTTTAGATGTATTAGCAATAAGATTTGAGTCTTAACTGACTTGCAGCTATATCAGAAAGCATACAAAAATGGGCCAAACACCAACTTGCATATAAAGCTACCTGATAAACTGTCCTCATTTTTTTGGCCTTCTTTCTCTCTTAGTAATTGAGTCTTTGAAATTAGGTTAACCATTCTTAAACAGTGAATGTTTATTTCCAGATTCATCCAGTTCTTTTCTACAGAATTAAAGCTTAACTTGAATGACAGAGGATTTTACCTGACAAAGTTTCTCAGAAAACTTCTAACTCTGAGATCACTTGCTTAGACTATGGATTTTCTCTCTGAAATTATACAGCTGTATACCAGTCCATTCCAATAACTCAGATGTGTGAGCACTAAGTTGTGAAGCAGACAATTGAGATGTCAGAGGCAAAAATGAGAATCCCTAACAGTGTTTCTGAGGTGTTAAAAAGAGATTTTCTTTGATGGCATACATGTTGTTCTATGGATAAAGTGTTGATATCTCTTCACTTGTACTTAAAGTTTGTAGGTTGTCTTGTAGCCATGCTTTCCTGTAAATTCAACTGAAAAAGATAAAGAACATTTTTGTTGTCATAATCAGGTATTACTGTACTCAAAGATTTGCATGTATTGAACCTCTATGCCCAAATATCCAAAGGAGTGTGCCAAATGTAGTATAGTAACCAAATATAAAACTGTGATTCTATAGTCTTTTTTTGTTATTGAAAAGTAGATACTGAAACATAAATAAGTAGAAATCAGGGTAGAAACCAGGTCAGCAGTGAAGGACAACAGAAAAATAATCTGATTTTAAAAGAATCCCATTTATTTTGGGAAATGAAGTTATCATTGTTGTCAAGTAGTTAATTTTGCTGGTTGTTTAATTTAATCTAAAGCCTAAAAGCCTAGTGCATATGTCTGTTTTTATATCATTACCAGACACCCTCAAGTTTTTCCCAAAATCTTCTCTAGATACCTAAATGCATCTGTTACTGATAGGGGTTTCAGTGGTTTTTCACATAGATCACTCAACAGCATTGAACCCAACTTGGAAGTTCAGAGTCTCTCATTGATAGCTTTTCTCCATATGTCAAATTGATCCATTGAGTTGGTTTTCTGTGGCCTTGCCATTTTCTAAAAATACAGCACATTCTAGCTGCTGAGAGCAAAATCCCAGTCCCAGTGGAGTTAATTTTTATCTTTTTAACAGCCTATTGTAAGAGACTGTATCAAAGGCTTCCAGGAGGTTCCAGTAAACTATTTTAACTGGCTCTTCTTCACTGACTCTTTTGTCAATGCAATAAAAGAATTCTAGTATATATAGGGCAAGGCTTGCTTTTCTCCAAACTGTATTAATTCCTGCTAACTGCTGTTCACGTGTGCAGCTTGGTTACTCTATCTAGCTTTAATTAGTATTTCAGCTATTTTACCAGGTACTCAGGAAAATCTATTCTGACTGCAATTGCTAGAATCTATTCTTCTTTCGATCTAGGTACATCATTTACTACTTCCCAGTCTTCTGCAATAGAGCTGATTTTAATGAGCAACTGCTTGTGGTTAGTGTATCCAAAGACAATACTTTGTGTTTATTTCAGCTATTCCCTGCCCCCTGGAGAGACTTAATCTTCACTTACATCTAAATGAATATAAATGTGACTGACTAAGTGGACAATTAGTGTTGTTTACGAAATTATTTTTTAAGTGCTTGCAGTTCCTAACCCAGGTCAGGTTCTGCTTTGGGATACCAAAGGTCTCTTTACAAGGACAATTGTTCTGACATTTAAGGGCAGGCTCAGACCTGGAGGCTTAGGTGGACTCTGTCGCCAGCTCTGGTAAGGACTTTCTGTACGATATTTGGCAAGTCAATTTATCTCAGCACACCTCTGTTCCCTTACAAGCACCATCATGCTCACCTTATTTACCAATGAGCTGCTAAACCCTCTGGTTACAAGGATTTGTATGAGAACTGTCTCCCTTCCTAGACAGCTTGTCCATGCTCAGAGCTGGTGTTCCTGCAGCAAGGGAGAGCTTAAAACAGACTGCATTCTGTTTAGGGTGGTATTTTATGAGTTTGGCCCAACTTTAACCTAAGATTGGTGAAAACATGGAGTCACTATCAAGACAGTGGAGTTGAACAAGGTTTCTCTTATATAGCTCTTACAACAATATTCCTCTAACACCATTTCTGGAGATTCTCAATGTGTTAATTCTGTTTTAGTTTTCTGCATTAAGCATTTCCTTTCTTACACAAAACAAGTCCTCCAGGTCACATAAACACCAGATTGATCGACACAGGGACCTCACCTCATGATAATGAAGAAATCACTAACACCAATTCGAATTCAGATTTTCATCTCAGTCTTTGGATAAGATGAAAACAACATTAATTGCTTTGGCAGTGAGATTTTTTCTCAGGCAGTAAGAGGGGGAAGTGCCAGTGAATTTTAGTTATAAAGGTTAGAAGACAAACTGAACAACAATAAAGTAAATTTATAAAGAGCTCTAAAGACAAAGAACGAGCCTTACTGAATCTGCCTTTACTGCTTAACACCTAACATTTTATATATTCAAGAAAGAGGATTTAACTAGAGTGTTAAAAACCTACGTAAATACTCCCCCAAACTCTCCTTTTTTTCTAGAGCACCTTTCCATGCTCATAACACAAATAGGATTTTGCATGTATACCTTCTGTGCAAAGTTTGCTAAAGATTTGCTTGTATTTTATTCGAATGTTGAGTATGTTTGTTCCAGTCTTTTCCCCTGTGTGTTCTAATGATTTTTATTTTCTCAGTACAACACCTATAGTAGTGCATTAGTCTCATGAAAGCAGTGGAGGATTGAGCAACAGAAATATCTCTTTTCTAGCTCTAAGGGCAGCATGCCTGGGAAGGTCATTTTTGCAACCTACCTGTGGATCAGCAGATGGCACTCTCGCAGGCAGTATATCAAGTCAGAAACCCTATTTGTAAGAAGGGAAAAGAATATATAACTCTCTTTACACTTCTGCGTTTTTGTTATCTCACCAGGTCACACCATTCTGTTGCCATATTTTTGATACTGACTTACAAATTTATTTTCCAGCTTCTGCTCCTGCTCTCTGTTCATTTCAGTATGTCTTTTACATATGTTTCTAAGTCTATGACTTTCATATCTCCTTTTAACTTTCTTCTCCTAACCTGAAACTTAACACTGTCCAAATTAAATGGAAGGTTTATTTTACTTCATTTTTTGCCTCTGACTCAGAACACAATTTTGCTTTCTTTGTCTCATTTCAAATGGGTGTTAGAGCTGGACATTTTCCTTTCTTTCCCTCCTCATTCCTGTTTTTTCCTGGTTCCTGTCTTGATCAGCACTGCACAAAGGCTCACATAGGGTTGAGTTTTAAGTAGCAAAACCTCTCCACTGACTTCTCTCAAGACAAACTAAGTGCAGTGCGAGTGCAAGCTGGGTGCAGTGTGGTGCAATAGTCGATGGCAGAGGAAGGCCAGACCTGTCAGACCAGCTTGGAATTGCAATTTCTTGTTCAAGAGGAGCAGTGTGTCTAGCATTAGGCAGCTAGAGGGACTGTCTGTAGCAATGTACCTGACTGAGTCTGCCTGGGATGGAGTTAATTTCCTTTCTAGAAGCACATAGAGTTCTGTGCTCTGACTTTGTGACTGAAAGTGTTTATACCTCACCAATGTTTTTTGGCTATTGGTGAGCAGTGCTTGATCAGCATTGAGGCTTTCTGTTTTTCCTGCTCAGCTTCCCCTGACACAAGAAACTCCCCTCCATTACCTCAGACTTGTCAGGTCTGTAGCTCTCATATCTTTTTGCTGGATTATATAAATTGTGGTCCTTGCATTCTCACTCTGATCAGAGTGAGGCACACTCTTCTGTGCATTTCTGGTGATTTGTTGCCACCCTCCCCACACCATTAAAGTGATTCCTGTTCAGTGGCATCTTTCTTGATGCCCATGTTCCCCCACAATGTCCCTATGCTGTTCCTCCATGTAGTCCTCCATTTGTGGAACAGGTTTTGGTTGGTCACTTCGTTCCTGCCTGTCAGTCTGTCAGTCCTCATCTTGGCTTTGACAGGTCTTCTCTGCAGTGATAAATTTCCCCCATTAGAAATTAGTGCAGAGCCTGCAATTCAATATAATCATATGCAGAGAACACATCATCTTGTACAGGAATCTGAGCCACTTCCTCTTCAATGGCTGTTTCCTTACATTGTCAGACCAATGCCTGTAATTTAGTCTGTGTGACTCCTATCAGCTGCAAAGAGTTAAATCCACATGCAAATCTTCAAAAATCTGGGGGTGCCTTGCCAAGTCTTAGATTATCTATCACTCTAATCACCTCGATAAACCTGATTACACATCTTTCAAATAAATAATGATGGGTTTAGATTTTCCTGGAGCTTTTACTGTTTTTTAATCTGTATCTATCAGCTGAAATTTCATGTGCACTCAGCAATTGTTATTCTGTTGTTAGGAATTCTGATATTGCTGGCTGCAATAACATTCATTTGAATGCTATGTATGTCAAAGACTCTTTGTTTCTCATGCAGAGCTGTTAAATTTTAAGACAGCATTTGTTGAAAAACTGTCATTATTAAGAGAATTTTTATATCTGATTTTTTGTTTTTCTTATTCTCATTCTAAACAGGTTCTGGAAACACTTTAGGTTAAAGTAGCAGTTTAAAAATTGATGACACTATGGAAAAGAAATTCTCTATCATCACCTAAAATTCATACTTGAAGACGGCTAAGTAAAAAAATCTGGTTGATATCATGATTTTTCCCCCATTTTTTTCAAGTTACCAAGTTTGAGTTAATTCAGGTTAAGCTGTTTCACCTTGAACTCCTCTATGTGTCCAGAGCTAAGGTGTGTGAAATAATCTGCAAGCATCTGTACACATCTGTACTTAGACAGGACTTTCAGATATGTACATTTACAGAATCACTGCTATAATATTTTTAATTTTACATTCAGAAACAAGGGCATCCACCTTCTGATACTATTACCAAAGTCCTTTACAAACAAAATCGATGTTCCTGGCATGAAAGAGATATATGTTTTACAATCTTATGTTTAGTAAATGAAACAGAGTTCATCCTTTGCCACATTAGAGCCTGGTCCCACAATAAAAAGTTCCAAGACTTTTCAATATTGCACATATTTATTACCTGACTCAGGAGACATAGAGATGGGAAGAGAATGCCATTACCATGAAGAACAGTGGGAGAGTGAGAGTCATGAGCGTGCCATGTATGTCAGGCACTGAGGAACTGACTTCAAATGCTGACTGTTCTAGTTTTGTATCCAGAAATGACAATCCTGGGAAGAATTTGGGCCTCTGATTGTCTGTCTCATCCAACTGGCATCATAATTTTTTTAGTGAAAAGATGCATCTTGCTAGTAGTATTGTCAGGGTCCAGAGCAACTGAGAACAGTCACTAAGAGTGCACAAAGAATTCCTGATGAGGTGCACAACTAGTGACAGTCTTGGCTGGGCCCTTTATGTGTTATAAAAATTATAAATGTTCTTATAAATGGTGAAGTCAATGAGAAACTTAGTATTTAGAAGGAGCTCTGAATCACACCTGCAGACAGCAGATCTGCAGAGCAGCTCACCAGTGCTGCAGTCAGGGGAAAGCAGGCACTAAATCAGTGACACAACACTGTTCTGTAGTGCATTATATAGTTGGAAGCATAAAGCTCTTATATAAGATGTAAATGTGGTGCCTGGAGACTCATTATTATTAAACAGCAACAGTCATTTATATTTTTGAGATATCAGAGGTATTGACTCTAACAGTCTGGGTAAAATCCAAACTGGCAAATACTTATCTGAGGCATACAAAGCATTCCTAATGAAATGCAAAGCTGATAGCAATTCAAGTTTTTCTGTATTTTATTACAGACATCAATATAAGCTTATCTGAGTGGAGTAAGTACACATACTTTCCAGTAAAATTTGACATCATATCCCAAGAAGGTGGAAGAAACATCGAATCTATCTGCTTCACTGAGTGAAAGTGATCACATTTTATAGATAAGCCTTTCATGTTGAAAGGATGTGAAAATTCATGTTCATATAGACATTTGTGTTGTATTTCCCCTATAATACTTAAAAATATTTGAATTTAGGCAAGATAGAGAGGGTATTGGGGGAAAGCAATATAATTTAAAAATGGGAGAATATATATTTTTTATTTTTAATTAGATTTCACTCAACATTAGAAGGTGCAATATTCTTCATATAGCTTCTCTCCACATATTTCACATTCTCTAAATCTCTCCATTACTTTCTGGGAAACTACCTGTTGTGGCAATCAGAATGGATTTAGATGTCCAGATAAGCAGTAATCTAGGTCCGCCTATCCTCAAAAGCTGAAAACCTAGCAACACCTGCATTTTGGAACATTAATTTCTCCCAGGGGTCTAAGTACAGTCACCAGTGTATATTCAGAAATAAACCAAATAAGACCTAAATGTTTATCTGACATTTAAAAACCATTGGTAGTCAGGAACTGAGGATTGAAAAGCTCTGCTGAATTTTCCAAGAATGATATACCAAACCTAAACAGCACAGTGTATGTATTTTCTATGTAGATGAGAGTACCTTTATTCAAACAAGAAAAACACATTTGAGGCTCACATCAACATGAGCTGATGCAGACCCTCAGCTTATATTTTCCAGGAGACAGTCCTAACCTCAGTAGGTAAGACTCACACTGCATTAAATGCAAGTTTTCTGGAATCAGGGAGACAACAGACATGGAGGGTCTAGTGAGATGATGACCTCCCCCAAAATTTGTTCTCAGTAGAAGAAAAACTTTCCATTTTGTTTCAGTTCTTTCATCTTTGACAAATATTACCCAGCCTTTGTCTGACCTTCATCACAGATGTAATTTGTTAGCATTTATAACAACGCAGATGGGTCTACCAGTCTTTCAGAGAAACTTTGTCATTCTGCGTTTTGCAAGGGCTGAAAGGCTTTTGGAAATTAGAAATGTCATGTACAATGTCAAGTTGAGTTGTGTCCTTTTGTGCTCATTCTCACTTAATCAGTTAGCCTTGAAGCTTTCACTCTCTGCTGTCCTTCTGCAGCTGCAGTGGTGCTCACGTTGACAGGGAGAAATGACAAGATACATAAAGGATGAGCTCAATGAGGTTCTGAAGGCAAACAGAAGACCAGAGCTTGCAGAGACAGCAGCAAGAGCTTTGAAATAATCTGATTCACCGAAAGGTTTCAAGGGAGGAAAATCTACATGTGCAGCGAATATGTTGAAATGGTTGTGGTGCTGACAGTCTGAATAGGGAAGGAAATGAAATTTATGAGTCATTGAACATCCCAGGTGAGTTCTGGTGATTGGCTGATCAGCACAGCTGTTCCCACATGCTTAAGGCACTCTTCTCCCACTCAGTGCTCACTCTCTGCATTTTCTATGTAATATCTCCCTGATACTTCTTAAGGTTAACAAATTCATAACCAGTGATATGGTTGAAAGGCAACCAAGACCTCAGGGTTTGGATGACAAGACTTCATAAATGCAGGTAAGAAGGTTAGTGAGTGATAAATCTAAATGAATGCAGGCAGACAAAGAAGCATTCTTATTTTAGTTTTAATAATGACATAATGAAATAAGAGACTAAGTCTGTATCTGTACTGTTCTTTGAGTGCAGAGGTCTTGCAAGCCCATGTTCTAACCTTGGAATCTCTCTGGAGGTAAATCTGGGATCATGGCTAGAAAACCAGAAAACTATGAAGCAAGGGAAGGCACAGAGCTTGGCCCTGTGCTGTCCTTCAGGGCGAGCTGAAAGGTGACCCCTTCTACTGTGTATGAGGGTCAAGTATGTCAAAACTACTCCTGTGGCCAGAGTAGGTTTTGGTTCCTGAAGAGGCTGGGAATCATGCCATCATTTTGGAGTGTTTTGTTTTGTCCAGTCTCAGCAAAGAACCAGAAACATATGTAATTTCTGCTGAAAACCTAGAGTGCTTAAATATTCATATCGTATACATTTTTAATGTAGAGACCAATTTACTGAATTTAAGTTCAGTGAAAAACATGTTCCTCACTGGGAAAAGCTGAATAGCCACAAAAGAGAGGGGTGGAGGCTTTTGCATCTCATTGGAAAAAGAGTTGTTTTTTGGCCAAAGATGAGGCAGCCCCCAGTGTAACAAAAAGCCATTTATTTACGGGCTGAAAGAAATCTCTCTAAATAAGGTGATGGGAGACTAGTCTCCTATTTGGGGG
>VZDJ01006028.1:14614328-14670496 GCA_008694505.1 Cyanoderma ruficeps
AAAAAAAAAGAAAAAAAAAGGCATTTTGAGTTAAGAACTTCAAGCTCTTTTGTCCTTCACGAATGGCTTCAAGATTTGGTGTGTAAGATTCTTGCTTTTCCACTTCAACACCTGGAGATAAAGGAGGAAAGCCACAAGGCACAAAATGACAAATCTGTGTTATGAGAATGGAATCCCTCCCTTTATGTCCCCCATGCCCCCTGGATTTACCCAAAGGTCCCTGGAAGTCAGTGGAGATAAAGAGGCCCATCTAAATGCTGAATTATCACACTAAGACAGGATGAATTTCACTTTAGAAGTACATCTCTCTTCTGACCTATCTGTAAGAGAGCTTCAAGCGGTTAGTTTAGATCCAGCAATGGGATCAGCTCACTAATTCAGATGTAAATTTAGGAATCTTTGTGCAGACACATAGGTCAACACAGAAACACAGGTGTCCATCACATGCAAGTGTCCGAGGCACAAATTATAGCCAGCAGAAGTCTAATCAATGCAGCTACTGGAGTGTGGAGGTAAGTTCACAGCACTCTAAATTAGGTGTGAATTCAATTGCTCACATGGCAGTGCCTGTTGCAGTTGCAGCTGTGACTTTCCATCTTGCAGCAGGCTGATTGGGCACAGGATCTTCTGCAGTCCTTGTGTTGTATCTGTGAGTTGAATAAGGATGTCTTGGACAGCACAGAACATCTCCAATATCACTACAGGTCTGAATTTATATGATTGACCTTTTCCTGAAGTTTCCAGCAGGTTGAAAGCTATTGAGAAGTTGTCCATAAAGCACAAGAGGAGGTGAGGCGCTAGGTGTTCTTCTAGACACCTTCATTTAGGTGTCCTTAACCCTGGACTGAATTCTTACTCTGTGTTTGCTCAGCTGAATCCTATCATGGGAGCTTCTTCCACGTATTTTGTCCTCAAGTCCTGGTTTCACAAAAAGCATTCTGGAAGTTTAGGAACACTTCAGTAGAGCTGAAACCCAATAAAACTCCATGAATTCCAGCTTTAGGTCTGTGAGCTTTGGGGTCAGACAGAGCTCTGTGACAGTGCAGGTAATCCCTCACTGCTGAACCTGCTGACCTAGACACCAGGCAGGGGTCTGCTCAGGTAAATAGTTTTTTGCACTTCAAGTAGATGAGTAGGAAGAGTTGAAAAAGATGGAAAAGTGCTTAAAATTGCAGTGGCATTAAGGTAGGAAACTGGGCCAGAAAATGTCTGCTTCTGTGACTGCTCTTCAGAATGAATGTGCGGGCATGTATGGAGCTTTACTTGACAAAAGAGACTTGCAGAGGACCAGTGTGTCTTGGCACCCCCATCCCACGTTGCCTGGCCAGCGTGGCACTGGCCTCAGCGGGGGTACAGTTCCATATCCTGAGATACTTCCCTGATCCTCTGGGGCCTTGCTGCAGTGGCAGCGTGAGCAATGGAGAGGAATAAAGGAAGGACTCTGATGGAGAACTTCTGCTGGAGTCTATTGAGGCCCACACGGGACCATGCGTCCAGCAGACAGTCGCCCACGAGAGCGCAGATCTCCCCCGTGTAACACCTTCAGTGTGGGGGTGGGGAACCAACCGGGGGTATGGAGGGGGTGACCCTGTACATAAATGACAATCAATAGAACAAATCAATAATGCAAGGGAGGGAGCTCCTTGGATCCTGGCCAATCACTCGATGCTCTCCCTGGAACTTTCCAGACACAGGGAGAGGCCCTGAAATGACTGACAGGACTCGGGGGTTCCTTAACCAATGATTGACACATAACTATAACTCAGGGGAAACCATGAAGGGTTAAACATGGGGTACATGCAACAAACCATTACAAGTTATAAAAACAGTATAAAAGCAAGGAATAAATACATACAGAAAACTGATAAAACCAAAAAACACACCACTACAGAGACTGTCTCAGAGGCAGAGCCCTGACCCCTCTGCCACAAGTTTCTGCCCTAGGAGTGCACAGTGGCAATACTGAGACAACAGGAACCAGAGCTATTAGAAAACTCACCTACTATTCATTAAAGAACCATTGAATACATGAAGTTCTGGGTTGGTGGTTTTCATATGAGTTAGTATTTTTCTATTCTTTCTCAGGAAAAGAAAAAATAAATCCCATTATCTTTAGTTTTCCCTGGGGAGAGAGAGACATTCTCTTAATCACAGAAGTTTCTCTTTATCTTAGAAAGAAAATATTAGGAAAGCTACTTTGCTACTGCTGCTTCATCTGTATCTGTCCTGTCTTCTGTACTGAACATCTGAGCTTTAAATTTGCTTAGAAACGTATACATACATAAGTAATGCAGAAAAAGACAGTAACATGACTGAAAGCTGGAATACAGACAAGACAATTGGTTTCACTGTATCTTTGTCTGCTAAGGTGCATTAATCTTGCAAAAGCAAAATGATATTAATGGTAATTTGAAAGAAAGAAGTAGGTTACTTTCAGACTGATTTATTTCTCTGGGCAGCTTCACTGTATGCTGGTGCATTTACAGCTACAGTCCAAGGACAGTAATGTATGCAATTGCTGGCAAGCCAGGTAGCCAGGCACATTTTCAGACTTGATAGACAAATGTCTATTTTTCCATGACTTCTTTTTTCAAAATAGTTTCTTTTTATTTTCAACATCTGTTGACAGAACCCTAAATATAGGAATTATGCTAAGTCTTTGCTCTGACTACAATGCTTTTGTGATATGATCTATTGCAGAAATATCAAGCTGAAATTGGATCAGGAAAGCATACTTGCAATTTTGAGCTATCAAAACGATGTAGTGTTGTTATACAGTACAGTTTCAGAAAATATAGTGACAAAAAAGATTGCTGTGGCTATTTTTTAGTTGTGAGAATATAGAAGTAGAGGCTTGCAAGGCTTCTTTTTTCCAATACTGCAATTTGAGACTTTATGTTGACCAAAGAAAATATATTTAATGGGAATGAAAAAACGTACTTTTTAGAAGAATAACTTATAAGAACAGTTATTTAGGCTAGAATATCAATAGTCAGAGTTATTTTTCTTCTGAGGCAAAGATTCTGTAATGGACAGTGCATACTTTGCCAGTGTTCAGCACTGTAATGGGACCATTAGAGTAAATCACTACATTTGCTTTCCTGAGTACCCATGTAAATGATTGTGTTAACGTCTGGTCCATCAGCTCAACAATATTCATCATGAAAATGTGTGTTTCAGATCCAACCCACATAATAGCAGGTCTGATGAAGAAGATTTTGTGGAGTTCTGTGGTGACAGATCCCATAGCAGGACTGATATGTGTAACTGAAGAGGGCAAATTATCACTGGAATCACAAATTGTCAGTAATGTGTTTCCAAAACCAGGGTTGACTAGATCTAAGTCACTACTTATTTACCTGTACATGGACCTGTTTTCTTTTCCAATGCTCCAAGCCTACACTCACAGCAAGAGCTCACACAGAGCTATTTCAGTCTGTCCTGATATCTTGGTGCTTAAAAGAATGTGATGTTCTATGTACATGAAAACTCAGTTTAAATATAGCTAAAGCTATAATGAAAATCATCAAAGAAATGTAAAGTTCCCCATAGAGTCACTCTTAAGATAAAAAATCTTGCTAAAATTTAGTCAAGACCTGCATTGCTAATAAACCAGAATGTCATTTTGCAGTAGAATAAGTAAAATGGAACAGTTTTTAATCTAATTTACATTTGAAAGAACATGTGTTAGATCTGCTCTTAAAACTTGGCCCATTCCCACTCAAAATGCTCACCAGTCTGTTACAAATTGTCTCAACACCACATTCTATGTTTTACTTTGTGTAACTACAAGGTCTGGGTAAAGTCTAGTCAGGATTTTCCAGTTATTCATGTATCCAGATCTTCTTCTGGGAAGCAGAGGCTGCAAGGAAGCATTCCCCAGGTCAGGCTGTGAAAATACACTCTCACCCCACATGCTCACTCTCCCAGCTGGACAACTCCTCCTTAGAAGATTCTGCATTAATGTCTACCTGGACAATGCAGGAAGAAGCTGAATGTACAGCAAAAGGCCAAGTTTAAAATTTGTCATCTGGTTTGGTATGAATATCTCTTTCAGACAACATAATAACCTTGCTTTAGATTCGATGAGATTAGATGGATTGAGCTAATGACATAAAATAAAAGTACATACATTGAAAACGAAAAAGAATTCTCAAAGGCTTTTGTAATTTGACAGAGATGTATTTCACCATGGCATTTATTCCTGTAGTCCACTCACTTTGGGCCAGGATTTTGCACCATGTGCTGTAAATACCGTTTCAGAATTTCTGGTTGTTGGACATCACATATTAGGACTACTGATAAAAGAAATAGACATTTAATTATCCTACCACACATACTGAGGAACATGAACTTGAGAGAAAGAAAAGACAACATAATCTGCATAGTCTCTCCCATAATAGCTTCATTAAATGCAAATAGGACTTCAGGGAGGAAATTCTTCATGGTAAGGAAAGTTATGACAATATGGTCTGAAGACAATTGTGTAAAAGTGTGTTGCAACAGTTGAAGGAGAATGAAAGGAGATCTTGATCCTCATCAAATCTAAGTACTCTTGGTTTTCCTTAATGATATTTTAAACCAAGCATATTTTTATCAGTTACAGAAGCTGTGCTCTAAAAAAATTAAAAATAATAAAGCAAATATCTCACTTTTAATTCCCTAGTTTAGCAGTATGATTTCTTAAGACATGCATATAACCTCCTCTTTTTGCAATGCTAACTGAAAGTGGAAAAGACACAGGAAGGAACCAGGTTTATTCTGGAAACAGCAGGTAGTTTGATCTATTTTTACTGCAGATCATTTCCCAGGACACTGAGATTCTTATATTTTTAATCAAATGTGTGAATCAAAAACTGTGGTGTGACCTTTGGAAAAGACACTGCAGGACACCGGCTGAAGCTGTGAATAGTTTAAGTGCAAACAGGAAGTTGACTCAGTTGTTCTCTAACAAAAGACTGCAGTAATTTATGGAGTTGGAGTTTCAAAACATTTTTAATTGCTGCATTTGATCTGCTATGCAGTATTGTGTGACAATAGCTAAGAATGAAATGTCAGTGTCTATGTTTCAGCATAAATTTATACAGTGTGAAAGCAAAGAATCCTGTTGATTCCAGCTTTTCTTTCTCTAATTATTTCAGGTTTACCTGAATTACTTTCAGGTTAAATGGGGAATTAAGAGGTCCTCAGTCTTATAAAGCATTTAAGTAGATGCATAAGTTTGTTATTATTGTCTACTTATGATGAAAAGAAAATTTAATATATAGGGGAAATAAAATGAGAAGATATTTCACAGTGACCTATGTATGTGGGAAAGCTCTCTTTGATAAATGGGGTACTCTCAGGACAAAAAATGTATTAATATTTATTCTCTTTGCTTTTAGTTGATTATTATGGTAACTTAAGCCTAAGAAAATTTCCAGAAGTTTCCCTGACAGGAGTGAAATTACACATATACTTAGGAGTAACTAATTTATCTAACTGGAAAAATAAATCCCTTTTGTCATATTTTATAAGAGATTATTTTAGAAAAAAACAAACAAATAAATGGTCCTAAAATTATGGGCTCAAAATTTCCTCAAAAGTTTTTAGAACACAAAACTCTTTCTACAGCATACCTTTAAAAGTCTCACTCCTTTACTTCCATAGAGGACAATATACCAGTGGGTGCATACTGCCTTTTGGCAATGTCTGTGATATATAGTGTGGGCATCCAAGTCTTTCCATAAACCATGACAGTGAGACATAAATCCTCTGTGAACAAATTCCTGAGTGATTTCCAGAGATATCCACTGATTTTTAATGGCATCAGAAATGCGTAATCCCATGGGTAATTTTTATGCAGTAAAATAGGTATGCCAGATAATAGATATACTATTAAAAAAGAAACTGATTCTGTCCCAAAATGTGTTATCATTTTCTTAAACAAGGAGGGAATTTTGAAGATAGTCATCATTAATTATAGAGAAGATGATTACTTCTCTGTGGCTAGACAAATTTTTATGTTCCTACATCAATCAGGAGCTATGTTTCGATAGGCCAGAAAATGCATGTGAACATTGAATATGTGGACATTTATGTACTGACGCATACTTATCATTCTCAAATTTCTCAGAGAAGCATGAATCAGTTAAGTGCTTGTTTTTTCTGATGTCTTTTACAAAAAATGGCTTTAAAAAATAAAAATTCAGACTTTTCTTTATTGTAAATGTTTGGTCTTCTATTATCAGTAAGTAAATAATGAAAACTTTGCCAAGAAATTTTGCCAATTGGAATATTTGCAATGTAACACTGTAGTTAGGACCAAAGGTTTTTACACTTGTATTGAAATTTCTTAGCTTTCAGTGGGCAAATTTTACTTGGAATGCATTATTCGGAATTAAAGACCCTTTTCATAGATATTCTGCTAGAATTCAAAAAAGAGAGTTCAATTTCATTATTCTTTTTTTTTTTTTGTACCATATTTTATAATTAATTTTAAATGTACAGTTTTACTTGTCAGTGTTTTACAATTAATAAGTCTGGAAAACTCTATCTTTTCATTATGGTGTACTCCATTGTCTCTGTAATCAAAACATCTAATCTCAGAAATATCTGTTTCAAACCTTAACAAATCAGTTAAAAATTCTGCAATTTATTTACATACAGTAGTATCAACAAGAAGTTTGTTTTAAAGCATCTTTCATATGAAAATTCTGTAGTGACAAGAAACTCATGAGATAAATTTTTATCAACAGTTTCAGGTATTTTCAGACATGGATAAAGGATTTTTAGTAATTTCTTCTGTACTTGGTCTTAGGCAAAGGACTTGAAGCCATATTGGACGCTTTCACTTTTTGCGAGAAGAAAAAGACAGTGAAGAAAACTGACAGCCAGAAAAATGAGATGAACTACTTAGTCATTTTCATCTTGTAAATAACTGTCATGATGCTGAGGAAAGGTTTTTCTCCAGATGAATAAATACAAAACAATACACCTGCATTTTTTCCATGAAAAAGTCACAGCAATAATTGCATATTTTGTCAGTAGCCAGGATTCTCATTTTTAAAATCCTGACTGCAGTGAGAATTTTAATAAATGAAGTAAAATAAAGAAAGAAATGCAAAGAGATGCAAAGAAATGCAGACCCAAGCCTTTGACTGTCCCCTCATTTTAAGGAGATCACTGCAAACCAAGGATCATTGTTTGTGCTGTTGTGCTACTGAAGGGAAATTCTGATGACCTGTGGCTTAAGACTGCTTCTCAAAAGTTGCATGGAGCTGAGAAATGAGAGTTTTCAGAGCAAGTAATCATTAAACTAAAACGTCTCCTGTGAGTGTCACTGAAAAGATACACATGGAGTTCAGTGGGGCATAGTCAGTCCCCATCATAGCGGGTGTTGTTCTGTTGGTTTTTTTTGACTTGAGGAGTTTAGAATCAAAAGGTAGATGATTTAACTGAAGTATCAGGCTTGGAAAAGAATACCAAATTTCCACCAGAGATTTCCAAATCAGGTTGAAATTCCTACTGTAGAGATGTTGCTACCATTCTGGACCGATCCAATTATTTCAGAACTTTGCTTATTCTTCCATACTTATCTTTCTTCCTTTTATTCTTTCCCTCACATCTTGGTCATCTTTTTTTGCCCGGAGTTCTTCACCATCTAGGTAAAGCACTCTGAGATACTGGACAAGAAGTCAGAATTGTTCAGTTAGAAGGAAAGATCTGTTCAGAAAAGCCATCTGTGCTTCCATCATTGAATTCTGATACTGGAAAATAAGGCAAGTTCAGTCTAAGGTAGAAAGTAATTTTTGGTAGTCACAGAAGTTAATGTTTTTTAATCCAGTAAAGTTAGCAAAAAACACATAATAGGACAGGGTAAACATATCAGAATTGCCTGGACACTTTTCCATGAAATTATTTTTTAAGTAATTTCCTTTTCAGAGAAGTGATTTGCCAATCTAAAAACTCAGTTTAGCTCTTGTTGAATAATAGACTTCAGAATCTACGTGTTTGGGACAGGTTCATCAAATTTGTGTCAATGGACTCCCCTCACAGTTTTGCAGAGTCAGGAGCTTTCAAGCCCCAAGTGCTTTTGTTGGAGCAGAGGTTCCAGAGTTGCTCTTCTGCCTCTTTGTTAGTGATGTCTGGAGTCTGAAGTAGCTCTGTTTGAGGTGTGGATTTCCTATAGCCAGAGTGTTCCCTGACTCTGAAATACTCAATTCTATTTAAATTGCCAAAACTTTTCAAAAGCTGTGAAAGAACTGTTAACATTTTTGGGACAAGACAGAGACTAGGAATAGCTGAAAAGTGTAAATTCAAGGTTGAGGTTGATTTGAGAGAGCAGTACCATGGGAGGTTGATTTTATTTTAAGCAAACAAATAAATAGATAAAAACAAAACAAAAAAAACCCACCCAAAAATAAACAAGACCAAAAACCCCAAAAAACAACCCAACAAAACAAAAAGCCAAAACAAAGCACCAGATAAAAAAAGGCAGAAAACTACTTAAGACTACAAAATATTATTTTTTTCGTTAATAAAAAGTCTCACTGGACAGAAATTCCATATTTCAACCATTTCAAGAACATAGCATTCACAAAGGGAATAGGCTCTTTATGAATAATAGTGTGTGACCAGGAAAAGAGAGGATTGCTTCTGTGTGCAGTCAGATCTACCACATTAAGTCCTCAAGCACCCCCCATCACATCGAGATCCTACTGATTTGTTAGACACCATAGAGTTGGAAAAGATGACTTTAAGGTATCTTGTGACGGTTGCCTTGGCTGTGGAGTCCCTTAGTGAAATACCTTTTCGAAGAATATCTCTATCACTCCTACTGTTCCTAAATGCGTTGTTTACATTAAGAGATTTATTATTCTGACATTTAGCATTTGGCAGTGAAATATAATGTTCTTTAGGTTAATTACCCTTCCTACACACAGTGACAAGTACTATAAGATATTGTCTATAGAACAGCTGGGACATTTTGTGGGGGTTTTCAAAACCCTAAATCTCCAATGAGATGTGAACAACACTTAGTGTGGGAAATGCTTTATGGAAGTATAGAATGTTGTGTTTAATTAAGTGCTGCATACATACACTCTGCACTCCCTCAGTCCCATTACAGCCTGTTCCTTGCTACTGAATGTGCTTTTTACATTAAGAGAGATTCAGCACTTGCAGAACAACTTCAAGCAGTCAATAGTCAATGACTTATGGACTGGGTCCTGCTCCACTGAAATAATTGGAGTGACTTCCATTGACTTCAACAGGAATAGGATCATGGCCCTCAGCAAGTAATTTCAGTTCAGCAAACCTGCACAGATTGAAGAAAGGTTCTTGAAGCGTGTGAAAGTCCTAAAGCTGAAGATTTGTTAAGAAAGCTTTCTGAATGACTCTGAATAAGTTAGGAATCTGAGTATATGAACCTTTTCTGAATAGAATCCTTAAATTTGTTCAAGTAATGATGCCAAATAAAGAAGAATAAAATGGTAAATATTGAAATACCAGTGAAACAAGTCACCATGCTTTTTTGTTGTTTTTCTTTTTACATAAAACATGTTTTCTAGGTTTTTGTAAAAAAAAAAAACCAACAACATAGAAACTTAAAGCACTCGCTGAAAGATGGGTCTCTGTATTTTGTAGTTTTTGAAACAGAAATGACAGGATCTAGTCAGCCCAAAAAATGCAGCCCTTAGACAGGAATGAGAGAGGAACAATCATATATTTTATGTTCTGAGGGTCTCAAGGAGGCCTTCCCTCCCTCTGTTGACTTTCCCTTCCTCTTGTGACTCCTTCATGTTTATTTTGACTTCTTTCTTTGTGCAGCTACCACCTGCAACTGATTCTGCAACTGCAAGTTGGTCTGACAACCAAGGTAAACCAGAAATTATTAAAAGCCGTTAGAAAATTAGCATTTCTGTCTAGCTTCCATTCTACCCCGAGAAGTGTGTAAATGTATTTGACCCATTCCTGTGTACTGACTTCTTCTTCTAAAGTAGATACTAGGGGAAATTCATGCCATGCTCAATTTTATACTGGTCCTTTGTAGTAACACAAAATGTACCACAGGATGCAGACCCACTGCTGGAACCAAGTTCCTGCTTTCACTTAATTCCTTTGTTTTATTGCCAAGTGGGTCTGTGAAAGAAAGAAAACAACTGCTAAAGGTCCTAAGAAAACCAGACTATTTTTACATGATGTCAATCCCACTTTGAATCATGATTACTCTCTTTTGAACAAGAAACAACGAGCAAGGTAAAGATATTACAAGTCTTGCTTATCAAAGAAATACTTAGAAATACCTAAATAGTATAGGTAACAGTCTTTTATTTAATCACTTTGTGATTAAATATATATTTAGATATATATATATATATAGGTATATATATATTTAATCACAATGTTGATTAAATAAATGACTGTTGCTCCAACTTTAGGAAAATTATTCAACACTGAAGCATTTGACTAGAAAACTGAAACAATTATTCACAGGTTGGCACAAATTTGGAAATGTATTTTTTTTAAAACCATAATAGAATAGCCTGAAATAGAATTTGTTCTTTTCCATAATAGAGGTAAAAGAAGAAATACACAACCATCTGAATCTTTGGACAGACTTGCATTTTAGTGCAGTGGGATTGCATTTTTACAGAAATTATTTACAATGTGAAGGTCATCAAGTCCATGAGAATGATGGGGGCTAATTGGGGGATATTTGAAGATCAGTTTAGAAGAATGAGAACTGCTCATCCATTAGACAATAACTTCCCTAAAAAAATTAGCTAAGTAGCTCCCAACAAAATATCTGAGCTGCCTAAGCCTACCTCCAAAGTCAGTAGACAGTGGCATGTCAGTGGAACAGTGCATAAATCCCATATATTAACTTAATCTGGAACCCATTTGGTGATGCTGTGCACAGACTGTCTAAACTCCTCTCTGTGATTTATGTGTCCAGTGTCATATAAAACTAGTCCTTTATGGTTTGTTTTTGGGCTTTTGTTTGTTTGTTTATTCTGACACTATAGAGTTTGTTAGCACTGTACAGAACAGGGTCTCATGGGTTTTGTATCTGTCTTCCACATTTTCCTTCCCTCAGAAATATTCTCCAGGGATAGTCAGAAATATTCTCCAGAAAAAGAAATCAAGCTCAGCTCTGCTGGAGGGTGACATGAACCAGAAGAGATGGACTCCATTGCAATCCCCTTTTGTAGACACTGTTCCACATCTCATTCTCCCAGCCACTGTTCTGTGATTCTGCTTGTCACAGGGACAGGGCAGATCAGAGCCTGGCACAAGGGGAGCAGGCAGATACCCCAGCCAGCCTCCCTCAGGGCTGATACAAAAGCCACTGCCAGACCTTTTCCTAATTTCTCTTCTTTTCTCTGACTTATCTGAAACTGGGGTCAGATCTTACTGCCATGTCTTAGACTTGCGCTCATGTCATGTTGGGTCCCTTCCTCAGCAAGACTGTTACCGTGACCCAAATTTAGAAGAAAATTGTTTTTCTTCCTTAGGGATTGTACACAAATGGGTTCTGGCAGGAGTAAGAGGAGAATTTGAGAATAATGAAGATATGGGCAGTTGGTCAAGAAAAAAGACTTGCTGTTACATGGAGAAACACTCTGCTGGTGTTGAATGTAACATAATTTCCCGTTCTCGAATGTAAACATCACATTTACCTCTGAGAGGGCTGGAGATTCACAAAGACCTCAGGCCATGCTCAGCTGCCCAGGATGTTCTACCCCCTCTATTCCTGCATGCTTGATGTGCTCAGGATGTTAAAGAACAAATAGAGAGGTCAACCCAAATGGCTTACAGAGGTCCTGTCAGACCTTGCACAATTCACAGAGGTGTGGATAAAGGACAGAGATCTAATTTTGTTTTACGGCTTCTTATAGATGAAATAAATTTGAACTGGCCTGTAAGTTTCTTCCCACACTACTGCAAGTGTCTGGTTTTTGTCAACTGGGAAGTTGATTTTAGGTGCATTGTACCAGGACTGCATGGGCAGAATATTGGAAATTTTTATTTCACTCAGGCTGCAGTAAAGAAGTTTATGGTCTTCATCATTCAAGACAGCAAAAGACCAAAAAAACATGTTATAAAACATTGTTTCTAAAAGTAAATAAAACTTATATGGAAATAGTGAAATCCATCCAAAAAAGGAGGCCTGCTGATAGCTGAGATGGTGATTCCAATTTCCTGGTAAATTAGAAGAACAAAGAGAAGAAATCAATGGAGCAACAGTGGGATGTAAAAAACCCCCCAGCTTTCACAGATGAATAAAAAGATGCGAAGATGGGATATTATGCCAGTTGCCATGCTTGGCAGGGATAGTTTGACAGTACTGCTGGGAAGACAATAAAACAGAAAGGAAAAACAGTTTTCATTTCAGCTGCCAGGCTTACCATATTTTAGGGTTTTGTGGTGATCCTTTTATATTTCTGTGCTTCTGATCCTGAGAAATCAGAGGAGCAGAGAAGCAGAGAAGCAGAGTGGAGAGGAGAGATACAGAAGAAGAGTGCAACAACAGCACTTCTGGCACCAGCTTTGGTTCTGGGGGCTGGTTACTGCACAAGCCTTGTGCCCTTGGTGTAGCTCCCAACATTTCTTCTCTTTAACTCTCCCTTTCCAAGTTTTTCTGTTAAACTATAATCTGGCTTAGCTTGGCCAAATGTCTCAATTTATTTATTTATTATTCTATTTTCTTAATTTTCCTGTTTGTTTTTTGTTGTTTTTATTTGTTGTTAACCCTGTGACAGAAAGGAAGCTAATACCTACCTTAAAAAGCTTGACACCAGTTCAAGCCTGTCAGGTTCTTGGAGTGGCTGATAAGACTTTGTGCTGTGCTTGTCTTCCCCAGCAGCAAGGTTAAAAATCAGAGTCTACAGTACAAATACAAGTAAGGGGTTTTTTTGGCTATTTTCCCTACTTTCTTTGCATATGTGTTTGTCCTGTTTGTTTTGGTTTTTTTTGGTTTTGGTTTTTTTTTTTGTTTGTTTGGTTTTTTTTTGAGGGAGCAGGCCCAGATTCCAATAAAAGAGACAAGTACAGCTCCAGCCATCTCAGCTGCTTTTTCACTTTATTATTCTCTCCCAAAGGGGAAGTTAATATCATCTTAATACTGTATAAAAAGACACTATCAGCCAGGGAATTTTGCCCATAAAAATGCTCAGCAGCTAACAGAAAGGGGAATAATGGATGCTGCTAAAATGAAAGGCTCCTTGAACACTTACATAACAAATAGATTATTTCCTTGTCTTCTGCATTTTTCATAAAAGATTTTAAAGATTTTAATACTGATCCTTTGCTGTAAGATTTCGTGGCCACATTTCTGCAACCCCATTCCCATGGAAGGTGTGGCCATCCTGAGCTCTCCAAAGTGAAATTCGTGACAGCACCTTTGCCCCCAAGCCTCTGTACTCCAAAATGCAAAAATTCCCAGAACACATGCAATGCCACCCTGCAGTCAAATCTGTTTGGATATTTATTTTGATTTCTAAGTGCATTTATGTTGCATATATATGTAATTTTTGCAATCTTGATGCATGAATTTCTATATTTTCAGAGGAGAACCACAAGGCTCCTTCAGGTCCTTAGCTGGGGAAGGTGTTACAGCTTGACACTGTCCCCTGGAGAACTGATTATCTCCTCTCAACATGGGCTAGTGCAGCTGAGCAGGTCCCATTGTAGGGTGGCAGTTCACAGGCCAGAGAGGTTGTCAGGCATCACTGGTGTCTGTGGTGTTTCAATTCAAAGCTCTGCATTATCTCTAATGGCATAATAGCAAAGGGCTCCTTGGGATGAAGGGAAGTGAAATGTGAGGCTGCGTCGCTGTCACTTGTGACAGCATAAAGTTTTCCTACTGTGCAAAAACACAGGTTATCAGCTCAAAACTGAAATAGAAAATGCTGATATTTAAGAAAATGTATAATTTATATACAGAAGCTGCTGGAAAAACAGGAAAAAACCCATCAAAACAGCTCTGTTTTTCTCTTGTCTAAGAGATGTAATGTATAATGACATCTTTTTTCTTCATCTTCCATTTTTTGGAAGGGCAATAGAGAACTGCACAACTGAGATTCATCAGTTAAGAATTTTCCAGTGCTGAAACTCTTTCTACCAGAATGTCTTTCTCATAGAAAGCACTACTTTGTCCTTTGCAAAAGGGCCAGCAGCACAAACTGGTAGTGCATAAGTAAAAATCAGCAGTTAAAAAGCAGAAATTTCATATTTTTACAGGAAGGCAGTTGTGTCCACAAATGAATAAAAAGTGTGTTTTTCTGTCAAACCAATGCTGTATAAGCTTTTATAGTCCTGTATCCTGTCTCCAGCAGTTACTGAAACTGAATACTGAATGTGTGCAAATATGATTTACATACAAAGGCACACATGTATATTTGAAAGCATGCAACATCCGTGAAATTCCCCACATCTGACATCCCACATGGGTGGTGATCTGCAGCTCAAGGCCTTTCATGTCCACAGCAGGATCTTTCACTGAAGTATTTCACAGTGAAAATAGCAATCAATGGGCATTAATGGTGTGATCAGCAGACAAAAAAGGCAGTGCTGATGTATGGTACATGCAAGCCAGAAGCAGAATCAAATGAATTAAAACAAAATCAGGGTACAGTTATATAAGTGACCATATTTCTATGGCATTTTCTGGTGGAGCTGGTGGATAGGCAAAGCCATCCATCAGTTCTTCATTGGAGGAAATAGGAAAATTCCAGCCGATGGCAAAGATATTCACAGACTACTGAACTGTATATTTCTCTGTGTTGGAGAGAGATGGAGGAACATGTGACTAAACAATGTGTTGAATCAGATGCCAGGAAGAGTTCATTTCTTATGTTCTTCTCCCTTGGCCTTTTTAAATTGGGAAGGGATCCCAAAGGTACCCAGCCATGTAACCTGCAGCAGAGAAATTGCTATGGGCCCCAAGACAAAGCTTAAAGAACAAGATGAGAAGATGAACTCATTTCTTCCTGTTCTCACTGGGCTGTTTCTGGTCAAGCTATGCTTCTGCAGGCAGGAGCTGTAAAGGATTCCAGGCACATGAACTGCCATCTCAGTTTCTTATAGCAACACTTGGAGATTTGGAAGCAGGTGTCTCTGTGCAGGGATGCTAGTCTTTCCAGGATTGCTTCCTTTGTCATCATCTCAGTCCCTCAGAGGACAAATTAGCTACAGGAAAATGTGTTTACATTAACAAATTGGACCAATATATTTTTAAAAAGTAAAGTATGCAGGTAGCCAGCATGTGACCTTTCCTTTTGAACTGAGTTAGCTATTTCCCAAAAGGTCAGATAATGGAAAAGATGCTTGAAATGGGGTGTTAATATCTGCTTTTAAGCTGTGAGGCCTTGTTACTTGCCTGGGCAAAGGATTCCAACCCCTCCCTCCCCCAGCATATGTATATCTTAGGGTTGTGGGACCTCAGTGTTCATGGTAAGTGATCTTCATAAATTGCTCAGAGGGCAATTTTTGCAGTGTTCTATTTTCTTCTGCAATTCCAGTGAAATTACTGCTGACAGTGTGCACAACACATGGCTCATAGTGAGCTCTGAACCCACATTGGAGAGTAGCTGGGACTGAACTGTCTGTGCTGTACAGGACCAGCAACCTCCTTATAGAGGCTGGACAAGGATTTAGCACAGCAAGCCTAAAGTAATGGAACAGAGGCTTTATGGAATATAAATATGGAAAATGCAAATAATTTATTTTCCTCTAAATTTTTACAAAATGCATAAATGGCCCTAGCTGGATGCAAATCTCCCCAGACTGCAGTTTGAATGCCAAGATGGACACTTTTCATGGACAGTTGACTATTTTCCTGTACTATGTATTAAAAATGGAACTAACCAAATATATCACAATTCCCTCTGTCACTTAGCAGGTGTTATGGTTAAGCCCCATATGGGCAACCACTCACATCCTGCTGGTGGATGGGGGAGAGAATCAGAAGAGCAAAAGTGAAAAAAATACATAGGTTGAGATAAAAATGATTTTATAGGCAAAGCAAGCGCCACAAATTCAAGAAAAACAAAGTAAGAAATCCATTCACCTTTTCCCATGGGCAGCCATCCCTAGAAAAAGATGGGCTCCATCTCATGTAATAGTGACTTGTGAACACAGGCACCATCACTCTGACTTGTCCCCACTTTTTTCTTCTTCTTCCCTGAGCTCTTTGTGCTGACCATAATTCCATATGGTCTTGGAATTTTAATTGGGTCAGTTGGAGTCAGCCTGTGTCCTCTCCCACCTGTTTGTGTTCCCCCAGCCTCCTTCTGGTGGAGTAATTTAAGGAGAATTAAAGAGCTTGACACTGCCTAAACACTGCTCACTAATAATTAAAACGTCAATTTTATATAAAACATCATATTAAACTGTCACCCTGAATTTTCTGCCTTCTGTCTTCATGCTGTAGATTCTCATACAGCTTGATGTAAACAATGTGTATTTTTAGAATGTTTACATAGTTCTCCTCTGAGAGAAGAGATGATTGATGGTGATGTCCACCATCCAGGTTAGAGAGGTGGCAACCTGTGTAGCCAATCTCTTGACCTTTGTACAAATGTATATAAATGGAGTCAGATTTTTGAATTAAAGAGTTTGTTCCCTTGAACTGCTGCTGGTGGCCTCATCTTTCTGTCCCTGAAATTGGGACACTCCCAGCCTCGGCGATCAACATTAAACAACAATAATTAAAACTGCATTATGAACACTGTTTTCAACACAAATCCAAACCATACTCCCATAAAAGCTACCGTGAAAAAAATAAACACAAGCCTGGTCAAACCCAGCACAAAGAGGTTCTCCCTTTTTGGGACCTTCAATTAAGTTAATTAGCAATTGCATGTGTGGACCTCTTTTCGTGGACCTTCAGCATAGGCAAACTCAGGAACAATTCAGAAAGTTTACTGAGCTGATTTAAGAGTCATTCTGAAAAAGAGGATAATCTTTTCAGGTATCTCAAAAGGACCAAGCTGAAATCATCGGGCTGTGAAGTGCTGGTTGGTCCTTTCAGAAATATCAGTGCTCTTTGGGGACCTTAAGGTGAAAGCATCTTCCTGAACTAAGCATATTTTGTCTCTTAACAGCACAAGGTCTGCCTGCTGTGCTAAACACAGGTTACTGATCCCAATTCAAAATAGAAAATGCTGATATTTTGAAAATGATATAATTTATACACAAAAGCTGGGTTTAAAAATTGTGATGTTTCCATATCTAACTAGAATCTAATTATCTTAAAAAAAATTGGCAGCATCAAGCTATCCAGCTGTGAGTAGTCTGTGACTCATGTTTGTAACACAGAGGATGCTTATCATGAGCGTTTTCCATTCGGAGGGAAAAATATTTTGTAATTGTCTGTGATTATTACAAGTCAAACCATGCTGCTAGAACACATGAATTTGATTTTGATTTAGACTTTATAAGGATCTTTATTTCTTTTTCTTTTAGTTTTGTTTTTTTTTTCAGAAGCCACATTCAAAATAATTTCAAAATATAATTAAAATGCAGAATTACGCTCAATAGAGTTTGTTAGAAAATGTGGAATCCTTCTGCTCTGGTTTAGTTGCTATCGGGAGTATGATTTGAATGATAGGTTCCATATGATGAATTCAGATTGACAGTAAAGCACTGAAGTTCTGTTTTATTGTGGTCAGCTCTTCTGTCCAAGTTCTGTTTAAGAGAATAAGAAACCAGACTGTTGAGATTTTAGCAGAAGGCTCCAGTCTGTATTTTTATATCTTCATCCATGCAGACTCCCATTTTGAAGTCTTTCAAACTTGTCAAGGATGTCTGTCTCCGCAGCTCTGATATTTTCTCTTGAAAAAGCCAACAGAACATGGAGATGAGAGTCTTTTCTTCACTAATAATTTCACTGCAAATTCAGCGCTGACAATAAACAAGGTATAATGATGAAACTAAGCTTATTGTTTAGTCACATGTGACAAATCAGCAGTGGTAATTCAAATCTCCAAAGGTATAAACATTTGTAAGCCTGACTATGAAGAGCCCTCTCTATGGCTGGACCTCTCTGGCACTGTGGCTGTGCTCTTGTGTGAGTTGTACAAATATTTATTGGGTGGCTGATGTGGTGCGGTGGTTGATGATGTCTTATCTAGTATCAAGTAGTCAGGGACAAATAATTTGATTTAATTAGGTTACTATACAACCATAATATAACCAATACTCTCAGTCAGTGGTTGAAGATTCAGGACACTCAATGAGATTTTTTGAAAATCTCTATTACCAGTGACACTATGATCCAAAACTTGCTAATTATTTTTTTATTTACCCTCGCAAAAAGTAAATTACTTGAAGACTAAGCTAGACCACCATGGGATTTCTAAAACTCTCTGGGGAAAAATGGACTAGAAAAGACATAAAATATTGTATGCATTTATATATATATATACACACACACACATATACATATACATATACATATACATATGCTATTTTTAACATTTTTGTCAATATATTTGTTATTTCTATTTTTTTTTTAATTTTCAATTTGAAAAAGTGGAATGATAGGAGAAGAGAAGCAGTGGAGATTATGAAAAGCAATGGCTGGGAAAATCACTACTTTTTTTTCATCTCCATTGAAAATAGAAAAAAAATGAAAGCATTTCCAACCCCAGAAAATGATAGCTTTTCAAGAAAAAGAATGCACCCAGCAATTCACTAATGCAAAAAGTTTCTAGGTATGTATCTGTATTTTTATTGGATTTTATTCAGATGTCAATTTGCTCCATCAGCTGAAATTGCTGTCCAGTTCAGCAGCTCAGTGAAATCATAGATGGAAGGCAAAACAACAAACTCCTCCTCAGAACATAAAGACTGTGTCATACCACATGCTAATTTTAAAAGATCAGTCAAAGAGAAAGATGAGAAAAGTGGAAAAATTTGCTCAATCACCTTTCAAAACTTAAAATGCTATGATTTCATCAAAATTTTAAAAATAATAAGCTACTCTATTAGCAGTAGAGATATGTATTCACGCTTGGTTACATATCTATGCATTTCCCTCTCATTTCACCATTGACTAAGAACAGTGTATCTTAAAAACATACAACTGCAAAAAAATTACTCTGCTTTCTTTCAAAATCCAAAAATATTAAGATGCTTTCTTCTGGTTCCCGTCCCAGTCTCTACAGCACTCTTCAGCACAGTTTGTGTTCACCTAAAGGAAATAACTATTAGCTAAAATAAATATTTTAGAATTGCATTATCATAATGCACTCATAAAACTACCAGAGGAATTGAGTTCTTGAGTAACTTCCAGAGGTGGAATAAAAACTCCCTGAATTACCTTTTTTTGGAAGATGCATGGCTTTATATTCCTGAATTGTCCTTTGGCATAACTGCATTCACCAGAAAGCAATTAACACAATGGATGGTGCCATTTTCTTTAGTTATGTGCTAAATTTGAATATTTCCTTTAGAACCTTCTGACAAGGAAGTCATACTTCAAGCATTTATTACCTCACAATTCCAAAGAAAATGTAGGTCTGAAATTCTAAAATATTTGGGCTGGTTAAGCAATCAGCATCCACCAGTGATGCATGGTCCCATACCCATGGAATTCTCACTTCTATGATGTGCCAGTGGCATTTGTATTGATAAACCAAATCTTGTCTCTTTACCTGAATTAAGATTATAATCTTTTGGTGGCCATATTTTTGTTATATATTTATACCATACCTCCATCAATAATAATATTTGTTTTATTGGACTGCAAATAAAAGATAATATTCCCTATTACACATTTTTTGTTGGAAAAAAATTAAAAGAAAAGCTATGTTTGGAAAATATAATATAAAGGTTACTTTTCTCTCTCAGAATAATCTTAGAATAAAAACAACTCCAGGCTCAGTGACAGAGGGATTCTGTCTACAGTGTGATGTTTTACCTGTGATTCCAAGCTGCAGATAAAAGGACATAAATAATGTGGGCATTCACTGTCCAGAGATTTAGATACTTTTAACAACTTGGTTTTCTGAAAATGAGCAAAACCCTCAAAACAAATAAAAACTTGTGGGGGAATATTTCTGTATAGAGAATGCTTCATTAAAAATTCATTGGTGATGGTTTCACCAGGAGCAAAACTCATGTGGAATTTTCAAATAGGTCTTGCCATGAATAGGGAAACAAGTCTCAGTGAGCTCGGAATTTGTTATGACCAAAATGGTTTCCTGTACATATCATCCAGTACTCAAAGTCTCTGCTAGCATCATGGGTCTGCAGTCCTCTATACTATATTATTAGAGTCAGAAATACCTTGTTCTGCACAGAAAAACTACTTGTTAATCACATTATGAAAATATGATTCTACCATTCAATAATGAAAGCAAACCAGAGCATATTAGGCATAGCCACTTGGTCAGATGAAAAAGGTGCCTTTACTGTCATAACTTGAGCATAGCATTATCCTGACAGGTCCTGAATCTTTGCAAATTCAGTGGAGGATCTGTGGCTGATATTAGCAAAAGCAGTACCAGATTTCTGGGATACAGGTTTCCAGTTGTTTCAGGATTCAGTCTGTGCATCTCACTGTTCATGATTGGTTTCGCCTTTTCCATACCCCTATGAAACAGGAATGCATTGTTGTTCCATTATCTCCCCTACTGAAACACTTTGTAGGTTACATTACTTTCTAAAGGTTAAACACAAAGTCACTTGAATTAAAATTGAGTGTGATATACTCTGGTTGAGCATCTTCCCAGTTAAAATACATTCCTGCACAAAGCGAACTGAGAATTTTTCTGCCATCATATATCCTGATTGTGAAACTTAACAATTAGCTATTCATTTCTAAGCTATGCTTTTTTATCTTTAACATTGCCTTAAATTTGACATGAAAGGTTTTAATGAAGGTGTGAAATACTTGGCAGTTTAATCTGGCATATGTTGTAACACCTGTTAATTTCAACTGTTCATTTTAAGCTGTTACTTTATTCTTGGCATTCAATCTAATTCATGCTGTGATTCTTAGTTTGAAAAAAAATACAAGCTGCTTATATATTCCCTTCTACAGTAACTTTTACTTAATATTTTGTATTTCTGCCATCTTTTTTAACATTGTGTATTTGTATGGAAAGGATGTTAAAATCAGGATTGCAACCTCATGCCACAAAAGATTAAACTGCAGGATGAGAAAACATGGAAGTTAATGACTGAAGGTCCATCTTGAATTTTCCTAGAAAAGCTTGGATCAGCTCAAACCATTGGAGGCTAGTGGCAATCTCCACCATTTAAATTTGATTTAAACATAGGTCTGATTTTAATGTTTAGTTATAGCTAACACAGTGATCTGAATTTTGCATTAAAATTATAATTTTAGCAATAAGTAGGTGATTTAAGTAAAGTATATTGTCGCAGTGAGAGTATCTGCAACAAACCTTTAGATCCTCTGGATCCTGGGAAGAGGGTGGTGAGAAAATAATTAGGAGCAGGAACAACAGTTCGCACTAAAAAAAGAAGACTTCAATAATGAAAAAAAGAAAATAGGGATGGTGCCCCAAACCCTGTATCCGGGAGAACTCCATGGGGGTAACCAACTGAAGACCAGAACAATGGAGGGTACAGCAATACATATAACCTTAGGGAAGGAACATTCTAGCAACATAACCATATAAGGAACACAACTAGCCAACAGGGGAACAGAATATTAGCTAATTAACATAACCTTAGGGTCTTCTGGGTAGAGGTTTCCAACTCCACCTAACTTAAAGAAACGATATCCATGGCCTTGAATTTATTCCTGACTCATTGTAAGAAGAACTGGCAGACCTTCAACCCCCACAGGCTCAACTCCCACAGTACATAAAGCTTTGTCTTTATTTTAAGCTGATGTTGAGCATTTTGCTCCTTGCAGTGTTAATTCTGGTGGTGGTTAGAGGCAGCTGGATTAGTTGTGTCATGAAATCTGGGACTATTCCAGTCAAAATCAGTGAACATTCAGATAAGGTAGTGATCCAATATTCCATGCTGATTCATAAGGGTGCTTCAACTGCATCTTACAGAGTAGCCTAAATATGTATCTCTCTTCTGTGTATATATCAAGTACTTCATGCCAAAAGATGAACCACTGTTAAAATAAGCTTCATAATTATGGGTGAATATGGCTGTAAGGTGACATTGTATCATACAGAGTTAGTAGGCCTTAAATACATAAACAGCATCATAATAGAGTCCTCCTCAAGGTCATTATCACTTTTTGCATTCCACAGCTGCAATATCTAGGCCATTAATAATCTGAAAATCCAGGTGTATCTTCCCATTTCTCAGACTACAGGGACTTGAGACATTTCCCACTCCTTGATTAGGGGAATCAGTGTGTATTAGCTGTTGAGAGTAGAGCTCAGAATGGTAACACAGAGCTTCAGTATGAAGTCTTAGTAAAATAGGATTGAAGAAGAACTCATGAAAATCCTTTTATTCCAAGAAAAAAACAATCCCTTTCACTTTGTGGTCTGTTGAAGACTGGGGCATGGTTTATATCCAAGTAAAGTAAACCAGCAAATATCTGTATTTGAAGGAAAGGAGGCACTGCTTCCTCAAGAAAAAAAATAATTTCCTTGATGGATGTACTTTGTCTTTCTCTCTGTTAGTGGCATATTGCATGTCAGGAACATTTTCTCCTTTTGATTCAGTTGTTTTGTTTTTTTTTCTTGTGTAGATGGTTAATGCATGCATGAATATGCACATATGTGTATGTCTTAAATTTTCAGCTCTAGAAATATTTACTGCAGTAGAAGTAGTGGCACAAATGAAGAGACAGGGATTTGATGGATGGACTGCTAAGTGGATGAGGAATTGCCTGGATGGTGGCTCTTAAATGGTTGCAGTCAATGGGTTGATGTCCAAGTTCAGTGATAAGTGGTGTTCTCCAGGGGTTGGGATTGGGACTGGCACTGTTTACACCTTGTCTGTGATGTTGATAGTGGGATCAAGTGCACCCCCAGAAAGGCTGACAATGACATCAAGCTGTGTGGTGTGGTCAACACACTGGAGGGAAGGGATGCCATCCCAGAGGGACCGGGCCAGGCTTGAGAAGTGGGATCAGGAAAACCTCATGAAGTTCAACGAGGCCAAGTACAAGGTCCTTCACCTGTGTTGGAGCAAACCCAAGCACAAAAACAGGGTGGGCAGTGAATGGATTGAGAGCAACTTTGAGGAGAAGGACTTGGGGATGTAGACTGATTGACTCAGTGTGACCTGGCAATGCACACTCACTGCCCAGAAAACCAAAGGCGTCCTGGGTGGCATCAAAAGCCGCATGGGCAGTTTAAAGGAGATGACTGTCTTCCCCTCTACTCCACTGTCATGAGATTCCACCTGGAGTACTGCATCCAGGTCTGGGGTCTCCAACATAAGGAGGACGTGAACATTTTGGAACAAGTTCAGAGGAGGACACAAAGATCATCTGTGGGCTGGAGCATTCAATGTTCTTATGATTTTGCTCTGGGTATAACTAGTTCTGGCCTAGTACTTTTCAGAGAACCCTTTTGGAAATCAGGGGAGGCAAAAGGTTCAGTTCCATTCTGGAAACAAAAGAAGTGTTTAAATAGTGAATGCCAACTTTGGTTGGAACTGTGGTTTACCATGAAAGATAAGCTCTTTGAAAATTGTCACCCTGAGTGCTGATTTACCCTGAAAACTGAAAAGAAACACCAGAATGCGAAGTCCACCACTCAAATTCCTGAAATGTCCCAACCTACCATAATGATTCTCCTTCTAAAATAAACATGATCCCTGTCTGATGATAGGTCTCACAAATCATAGTTCTCAGATTTCATTACTAATGAAATTTGTCGTCTAGGTTTGGCAGCTGTGATTGCCACGCAAATGTGAGCCACTAATTAGATTGATTGTCTATTTGATGCCTGCTGATTAGCTTATGAAAACCCTCTGTATTCCTGACTTCATGATAGAATGTTCCTGACTTCATGATTGCTGATTGATGCTCAGAAAATCTGATTACTGTCTTGAATAGCCAAGTAATGGCTCTGTCAGCTTTCCAAGGATATAGATATTCACCTGACAAGGGTGATAGGCTAGGGTCTTACATTTAGTATTTGCTACTGTATGTTTAAAGTTGTTTTAATTAGAATATTTATAATACTTTGAGCTATGAATGGTAAATATTTAGATAGGGGTCCAAGGTCTGCAGGGAAACCATCAGGCGTCTACTTTCTGACTTTTGACCTGGAACAAGTCCAAGAGATTCAGACCCTACCAGAAGAAAATTCTCTGATTTGCAATTACAGGAAGAAATACACCTAGTGACATTTCATTCAGCAATCAGGTTATTTATGAGAGAGAACAGAACATTACATGAGATTTTTAGAACCATTTTCCTCAGTGAATTCAAAGATAAGAGGTAATACTGTATGAGGTTCAAAAACCTTATAATTATTGTCCTGGACTGTTGGACACTCCACAAATTTACTATTGCATGATATTTTTATGCTACACTATCCTGTGAAAGTGAATATGCTACACTTGAGCATACATTTTGTATGTGTGTCTTATGATTTCATGTTAGTTTTCCACCATTTCCTGTAACCGTGAGGTCTTATTTGATATTTATGCTTACAGAGGAAGCAGGGATTTGGTCCACTGGAGGTATCATAAAGAAAACTGAAATCTGAAATTAGGCATACAGTGCCTACCTGAGGGTACTAAAAATGATGTTTCTTTCGCTGTGGTTTGGGCACAAATTCATGTCAAGGTAAAATTGTGTTACACTGATATTTATATTAACAACAAATACACTCTGATAATCATAACATGGTTGCCTAAAGCACATAAACCTATTAGCCTTCAGAAAACAAAGTAATAGCATTGTGCTTATTACAAGTCTAATTCTGACATATTTGGCAGAATTAATCAAACCCACAAACCAGATATGATCCCAGACAATTTCCAGTCTGTAGAATAGGTATCCTAAAAGTATTGCACACTCAGGATTGTAGAACTGAATGGATGAGAGTGCAGAAATAAACAACTGAGCTTTTCCCTCTGGAAATGGCTCAGTCATTGATTCACTATGTAAACTTGGTCAAGTTGTCTAAATATTAGTGTCTTCATTTCCCATGTGTCAAATTGGATATCCTTGGTGAAACACAACAAATGAAAGTTGCTATGTAATCACTAACAACTTTTACTGCTGTGATACTTGCCACCAGCATAATTTTGTAAGGCTTCAGTGTATCGTGAAAAAATAGTATCTTGTTAAAAGAGTTGCATGGCACTTTTATGGCTTATAGATTGTCAATGACCATTAAATTATACTGGAAGGTATACTTGGTTGATATTAGTGACATTTTCATTGACTTTATTGGATTTACTTTAAAAGCCATTAACTTCAAGAAAAGGAATAGAGTAGCAAGATGATATTATGCTTTACAATACTGTATAACAATTACATGCGTATTAATTACCATACCAAAGATCATGGAGGTGAAGTGGTGCAACTTTTCGAATAAATCCATTGCAATATTCTTGTTAATAGCAAAACACATTTCAAGTCCTTATTGTCCTTTTAACACTTTATTGTATATGTGTTATGACTATTGAATGAAAAATATGTTGATATTTGGATCTTATGACAGAGAGCCAGTTATGTGTGAAGCCCAAGATACTTTAAAAAGGCTGATTACATACATTGATTGATGATTGGCTTCAAAATAGTTTTCCTTGCCTAGATGAGAAAAGTGATGGTTTTGACCCAGCTCATTCAATCAAAATGTTAATGCAACAGAAAGCATGGCTGCCTGCAGATTCAACAAGCCAGGAGAGAATCTAAATTATTCACTGTTTGTCGCTAATGGATGCTTATGAATAAAATTGTCATTCATTCCCATCCTCTCTGCCAGTGCTGAGGCCCAAATACATTTTTGTCCTGTTGCAGTCAAACAAGAGATTCTGAAGGAATAAAGAACTGTTTTTAGTATTTAGTATTTCCCTTAAACTGGAATTATTTCCCTCTTTTAAAATACCATTTTCCGTAAGAAGTCCAGGTAGAATAAATGCATATGATTGGAACGCCTTCTGCGCACAATTTAAAAAAATTATTGTTCAAAATATATTTACTGAGTTTTCCGCATGATACAAAACACTGCACAAGTTACTTAAGAGTTTTCTTCAAGTCCCCTTTTTTATCCTTCCTTTCTTTACCTTTTCCCCTGCTGCTATTTACAGATGAGTTAATGTAACTGTACATCTTGTCCTCACAGAAGCAGGAGCTTTAACTTTCCAATTGAAATATCTGTGAAGATGGAAGATAGTCTTTTATTTTAGATAGGAAGTAGAATGAAAAAGTTAGAAATTAACAGGAATATAATGGAAGTGTCTTGTATAGTAAATATTATCCACTAACAGATTTTTAGTGTCCTGCCAAAACTAAGAGATGCATCAGTTATTGCCAGTGTTTTTATTTGATGTCACTATTTTCTGTACTTGGCCATGATTTTGCATACTTCTCCCCCTATGCAACTTTTGTGGGTTTTTTTTATTGTGCCCAACAAGAGAATTCAAAATCAATTAGCAGACTGTTAGAAAGAAAATCTAATTGTCCAGGTTACAGGGTTCTTTGGAAAGAATTTCAGGTAAAAGTGCTTTGACTATACCTTTTTCTTCACCAGTAAATATGTACTTTTAATTTCCCTTATATACATCATCTAAATAAATCAAGTTTGATCATCTGTTTTCCTTAAGGGAAGTAGAAGAGTAAAAAGAGTAAAAAAATGGTTGAAGCACCCATAGGCCAACAGTGATCATGACTGGAGATGCCCAGCAGGGTGATCAAGAGCCGAGCTCAGAGAGCTCAAGGGAAGGACACATATGAGAGGGGAGAGATGGCTTTGACTACCCATCACAAGAAGCTGGGGTAGAGAGACTGGTGACTGCAAGCTGTAGCTCCTACCATTGTTTTCCTGCCAGCTTCTTTCTACCCAAAACTCGTGACCCAAAACCCCGCCAGCATGACTGTCACATCCCTGAACATCTGAAACAGCCCCAGCCTGGGAGCTACGTGGAAACCACAGGCAGGACAAACCACAGTTCACCTCTTCACACTCATGGTTTACAAATCATTTTACCTCAGCTAAATGAAGCTCAGTGAAGGCAAATCTGCCTCACAGAGAGCTTGAAACAGAACAACGCGGCACAGAGATCTCCAGGAGGAAACTGCCGCATTTGGCAGAGTCTGTTGACAGGAGCTAGTCAAGATTTTTCCAGTGTAACAGGTTGCCAGAAGAAAATGCCAATTTAACAACACCTAAATGATTTCAAGAATGTACCAATTTAATTTAAAACCTGGATGGGAAAATTACCAAAATGAGACATTTTGATAAGGTCAAAACATTTCATTTTGACATTTATTTTATGTTATCATTTAATATATAGTAAAAGTAAAAAAAGTAAAAAAAGATGAAACAACTTTTTCAACTTTATCAGAACTACAGTTTTCTACCTTATTAAAATGTAATGCTTCAGAGCAGTTAAAACAAAGTTTTCTGAAACTTTGTGCCTCACAGGAAAACCTTAGATTTTGACTTCTGGTCCCCTTTAGAAATGAAGGCACATTTAATGTTTGAATTTTGCACGCAAAGAAGTTCCATTTGGAAGACAGTTCTAACATAGTGTTCACCTTTTGATCTTGTAATGTATTATTTCTGAATCAAATGAACTGTTGAACAGCTCCTGACAGCAGATGATGAGGTTGCATTAGACCTAAAGTGTAGAATTCAGTTTTTGATTAAGCTACCTAGATGTATGAGAGGCCGTCTTAAACTGAATTCCCCTAAATGTGTAGAATTAAAATGTAAATATTCATAAATAGCTAATAAGATTATTAAGCCTCAAGATTCTCAAAAAGAAAGAATCCCATATGATTCCTGGGGTCAGTGATGAGGAGCTATATGTACCAAATTAATGATGTGCTTTGAAACATACTTAACAACAAGCAGGCATTTAATTTGGAATGGTCTCTTCTAGAGGTGGCAGTTACCTACACCAGGTATTTTCCTTGGCAATACTAGCTTAATTTTATAATGTACAAGGGGTTTTATTCAGTTGATATATATCTCTACACCAATACCAAAATTTTGAAATATCAGTAACATGCAAATATATGTTTTCTTATAATGTAGTTAATAAACTCTGAAGTTTCAGACAGACGTGATGTTTCCTTTGAAATAATTTTATTGTTGCATAGGAATTTTTCTTTTTAAACTGATTAACATTGCAGTAGAAATTCAGGTTGTAAATCAGGTGAACAGAGTCTATAGTTCAGCACAATGTCTGCGAGTCATCATGGTGATGAGCTCCTTGGAAATTCTTGTCTACTTCTCTCATTTTCACAGTGGTGATCTTGAAAGCATGGCTGTGCTATATATATCCTGCATAAACCTTCAAATCTTCAAGTGTTCTTCAAACTTGCATAAGATATAGCAGCTTTTATTTCAAAAAGCAGACAGCTGTTGTCTTCCCTATTGTAAAGCTTTTCCCTATTGTAAAGTGGGCTTTTAAAGCTGTTATCCTCTGGAGATATGTAAGGAAAGAAAGAGAAGGCAAGAGATCAAGAGGTTTTGTGGTGGGTTTTTTTTTTGTTGTTTTTTTTTTGTTTTNTTGAACTGCTGCTAGATATTCTGGGCATCCACAGCACTAAGGATCAAGTAACCTTGTTGAGGGCTGTGGGTACAACACATGTAAGGCTCTTTGCCTCAGAAGTGCAAGTATCCAGTGAAAATCCCAGTGTTTTTTTCAGCCCGCTGACATTCCCAGGAGACCATGGGAGGCTGTGTCATGTAAAACAAACCATTGCATGATTCATTTCATTGTTTCATTTCAAGTAGAGGGAAATGTGCCTTCTGATTTCTCAGCAAACCATGCCCTTAAGTTCGGGGAGTCACAAAGTAATAAAAACACTTTGTTTTGTTTCTGCCAAGTCCTATCTTTGTGGTTTTTTTTTTTTTGCTACCTGAATCTTTTGTGGATTGTACTGCAGACAGCAAAGCTGGGGTGATACATCATGTCAAATCATACAGAGATGCTCATGATGTCCAGTCACACCTCACTGGATGCAGCACACTGCTAGGAGGAAGTATTGCATGACAAATTCTATGTCTATATCACTATATGTATGCATGAACAGGGAGGATTGGGGGATTCATTGATGCTTTTGAATCAGCATCTGCTTGGGTAAATATTTTCCCTCTAAGGAGAGCAAAATGAACACTGAAAGGAGAAAAACCAACACCAAAACAATAGAAAAATGATTCATACTCATATTCTTGGGCTGGAGATGATGTAGAACTAATAAAAGATAGACTAGGGAAAAAATTATTTGGTTAAAGTCAATGATTCTCTTAATGAATGCTCAGCTGTGTAGTGTCATTTTGTGGTAGATTTATTATAGAACTATCACTGAAACAGACCACCACATAAAATGTAGAGGAAGATGTCCCTGTCCATGGCAGGGGGTTGGAACTAGGTGAGCTTTAAGGTCTCTTCCAAGCCAGTCCATTCTATGATTCTTCCTCATTACTTTCAACATTGTGTTTCTCTTCTCTTAACCTCGGGGAAGTCCCTGCATGACATAGCTGAAGATTATATTCTTATCATTGCATATCTCTTGTTAGATTTGTTTCTTATTTCTTCTTTCTATCTACACACAAATCTCTCTTGCATGACCTTCTTGAAGAGATTGTCTGGGCTAGCTAGCTAAGCTGGGTTCTGCTTTCTCTTGAGCTGACAACCCACCACAAAGGCAGCACACAGGCCTGATAACCCCCAGCAGGACATTTGGGATCTTTTCTGATGAACTGGGAAAGAAAGATGGTTGACATCTGTATGACTGGACTTTAGGTTGCTCAAGGCCTCAGGTACCCATGCTAAAAACCTGCCCTTGCACTCTATCATCAGTCTTCTTCATTGTGAAACTTCTATGCAATCTGATTTCAAAAAAAATCCCAAAACAAGAACAACAAAAAAACACACCACCACCCTCCCCCCAAAAAAAAACCCAACCCAACCAACTAAAACAAAACAAATTCACAACAAAACCCCAGTAAAAACCACATGTGGGATCTAGATGTGAATCCAGGATTTTTGCAGAAGTCAAGATGGATCCTGAGGGTATATCTCAACAATCTCCAGCAATGAAATATAAATTCACTGCAAATGTCCTCTTTGTAATTGAGGCAGAGTATGTCCCCAAAATACCAAAGGAGTGAATAAGAATGGGCAACCCCAAGGAGGGTATTTGAGTATAGTCCTGCAGTATAGGGGCTCACATAGAGCAGAGTGAGACTAATTTGGCTGGTAAAGCCTGCAAAAAGCATCTCTTTACCTCTGGACTGCACTCATACAGTTAAGAGGATTCAAAGGTCATATTTGCTGTTCTTCTGTTATTGTTTTTAAGGGAGAAAAGAAAGAGAGTTTACTGAAACTTGAAATCTAGCTGTTGAAGTCTGATGGTATCTCCTGTTAGATAAAGAAAAATAAATGGACATAAACAGGGATAGAAAAGAACAACAAAGGCAAGTTCTCCCTCTGAGAATAACATTGGCTCCTGACTGCTCTGGGAGAAGCAGCCCATGCACACTGAGGTCTCACATGCTGGCTGGATTGCTGGGCTGTACAGGCAGGTGCTTCCTTCTAATTTGGCCCTAGGTTAGAAGCACTAGAAAAGGTGAATTTTGTGCTAAGAAAATAAGTATTATATAGCTGAAAGGACTGGTGAATAGAAATACATGGCTGAAGGACAGCAGTGGAAAAGAGGAAGTTTTATGTCATGGGTGATATTCAAGTTCTAGCACGTACAACAAAGGTGTTGTAGCACCTAGTTCCCTTCCTCTGTCCTTTTGTTTCATGACCTGCCTGAGGAGTTCAGAGTAGTATTGTGGAAGATCCCAGAACTCTGGGAGACAACAACCACAGTGACGATAATAAAAGTCAATTCTTCCAGCTTGATTCAGTCCCAATAATCCACAAATATAATCCTAAACCTTATTTGGAAGGATTTTATAAATAGTTTCTCTGCACACAGTGCAGCCCAGTCTAAGATTATATGCCTTTAGGTACTCCAAGGATTAATCACCAGTGCAAAAGGTTAGCTCAGAAAGGCACATTCAGACGGTCTGATGCCAATACAGGGCATCTAATCAGGAGAGTGGCTAAAATAGTACCAGAAGTCTTGCAGCAACATAAGGATTGTAGCACTCTTTGCACTGCTTTCAGCCTCAGTGTTGTACTTGAGCTCACTCATGTCAGAATTGTTTGGAAAGGGAGAAGGTTGAGCTGAGAAAACCCAGTGCTCAGTTCCAGTTGGGAGAGCTTTCTGTGCCTCAGCTTTTGCACTTTCCTGCTAAGGAAAGGGGAGGAGAAGCACAATTTTCACAGTCAGTAAAGGTCAAATGCACAGCACACACTTGAAGCAGGGAGGGTTCTTTCTCTCCAGGAAAAGTAGAAGGATTTTGCTGTTACATCAGGGAAATAATCTCTCACTTTGTAAAGGGAGAATTTGAGTCTTCTCCAGACTTGTCTTGCAAACTGAGAAGCTTTTACAGTTGTGAATTTGCATATGATAATTTGTGCCAGGGAGTTACAGGCCACTACAGGTTGCAAACATTATTTGCTTCTTGCCCTTGAATGCCATTGGCTATTAAGGCTCCTGCACCTGAAAAGATGACTTAGCCATTCAGGTGGACTGGCTGGTGACTTATATGTTTTCTTTCTGACAGCATTATTACCAAGTAGATTGGTACTGGAATAAGGGTTAAATATAGCAGGATTGATCTCTGATCCAATAGGGAAAAGAAAGGAACAAGAGATCAAAGCATCACATATTCTAAAAACAAGAAGAAAATGGGCAGAAGAAAAGAGTAAATCCACATATACATGTAATAGGACTTTGTAAATGAGAGACATGAATGTAAGTATAGAAATACATAGCATGTCAGGTGAAAGTAGATTTTGTTCATGAACACGCAGTTAAGAACTACATTTTGTCAGACTAAACCAACTTCTTTTTATGCATTTAAATGGATTTTTGTGCATAGGTGTTTACAAGCATCCTTTAAGAAGAGGTTCTTGTGTTTTGTAGAGTGAGAAGTGAGATGAACTGTGACAGCATTCACAAGGAAAAAGGAGAGTTTAGAATGAAGCTGAATTGTCAACCCTGATTTTATTTTAGCTATCTGTACAAACGTATGAGTCCTACTAAAACAGGAAGAAAGCTAAGCTGAATTTGAAACTAGCATATGGTTCATTGTTTGCCCATCCAAATGAAGTTGGAATGCAGCTTCAACTTGTCAGATTATGTTATAGAGGACATCCAAGATTCTATTATATTCTTATTAGCTGTCCAGAACTTAATGAGCTCAATAGAGATAGATTGCTTAATAAGACCCCTCAAAGTGTATTTTTCTGTCAGGAGATGGGGAAGTAATTTGACCGATCTTGCTGTTCAGGAGTTCAATTTTTTAATCACCTAGATGATGAAAATAACCCTTTCCCAAGAACATCTACAGGAGTCAGATTTTTCTGTTACATCATTTATATACTTGTATATATACTGTAATTACACTCCATTTACTGGGTCATGGGAACTGACATCTAACTTTCAAGTGAAATGAGTAACAATGAATTCACCTCTAATAGTTTCCCCATTACTCTGACCTTGCAAAACTACATTGCGGTTTATTTTTTGTTGTGTGAATTTACCTTTTGTCTTGCTGAACACCTGTGTTTGGCAGAATACAAAACAAAAATCAGATGGAAATAAATAAAGGGTAAACTCTATTCTACACAGATCACTAATATGACCTTTGTAAACCACTCCTGCTCTGGTCAGGAGTGTTTCAGTTTATCAGCCTGTGAAATGGAAGACTACAAACCTGACCTCACTCTGTGGGGTCTTCCTGAATCTTGGCTGACAAACCAAATTTGCAGTTGTGGACAAATCTGTATGAATTATGTTTCAGAGTCAGAAAGCTGCATCCAAAGTTGTGTGTATATTCCTTCTTCCATGACAGAAAATAGAGTGACTTTCCTGGTATCGAAGGCTCTCTCCTTACTTAGAAGCAGTTAAAAAAAAAGTAAAATAGAAAGAAAGAATAACAATCATCAAATTATTATTCTGAACCCCTTTAAGATAATAGTCCTTACAATAATAAACTACTTGATGTCTTGTTACAGTAACCATTTTTCTCTTGCCATTGTAAAGCAAAAAAGTCAGATACACCCTTGTCTTGAAACGTGCCATTTAGAAGCAATTCATTATTGCACAAATTTTTATATAGTTTTCCTCTATGATGACAGAAAAATTCAACAATTGTGTGTTGATAGAGATTAAATTTATCCTTAAGTGAAATTTAACCATAAGTAAGACTGAAAATATCCTGGGATTTTGATTTAACACAATGATGTTGATGATATTTAAATCTCCCAAATGACAGTGATATCATAAAGTCAGTTAATTTTTTGAAATTTAAACCTTTCATACCAAGTTCTTTTGGACAGATAATGATAACATCCAGGACAGATCTATTCTTACAGACACCTTCTAGACTCCAAATGTGAAAACTAGGCACAACTCACACAGAGGATTCTGGTTAACACTCAAATAATCTTTGATCCATTTGTTTCAGAACACCTGGTAGCTGAATATATCACTAGAGAGCTTTGCTGTAATTTGGAAGTGATTTTCACAGCCAGAATGTCGCAGTACTGTTGGGAAATACCCCTGTGTGAAAGTTCACTTTAGACTGCAACTGAAGCCATGACTTTCACATTTTCTAGGTAACATGGTAAATTTTGGCTTTCCACAAAAGTAACATGTTTAGTCTCATCCCAAAAGTCTTTTTTTTCCTTTTTAAACTCTGAAGTGAATCTTCTTTGGTTTTTTAAAGTGACGAGACACTGCTTGACTCTTGACATTGATATAAGCCAAAAAGAAAGATGTTGCCATAGAAGACAAGACTAAACTAATAGCTATTCTTTCTTATCTATTCTAGGAAGTTGAAAACTGTCTACCAATCAGGCAGGCAAATTTGAAGGCCAATTTGCTTTTCGAACTCTTGACATTACAACGTTTGTATTTTTCTTACAGCCCAGGAAAGACCACAGTTGCTGTACTGGACAGCATATAAAATCAGGCCCCCCAAAATCCTCCCCTGTGGCAGTGGTAAGGGCTAAGCAGGGCGTCTTTGGAAAAAGGCATAACATTTCACTATGCACTTATGGCAATTATCCACTGGAACAAAATCATTTTGTGTCATCTATGAGGCCCTAAGGATGAAAGTGGTAAGGTGTCCAACAGATGAGTGTCAAAATTCAGGGTTCAATTGCTTCTTGTCAGAGTCTAATTTTATCTTACATTATCTGTTATAATATCTAATCAAGCACTAATGGCACAGAAAGTGCTCCCCCCACACAGTTAAAGAGCTTTGTGTGCTCTTTAGCCTCTGCCAGGAGAGCTTTCAAGCCACATTTCACATGCATTTGCTATTTCCCCAAACCATTTGTCTTCTATAAGAATAAATACTTTGATTTTTGACTAATGATAGAACATGTTACCAAGTTACCTTTACTTTTTTTTGGATTTTGTCTTCCTTTTTCTTTCTGAAATAGGCATTGCCAACAGTAGCCAGAGCAGCAATTTTATTGGAGTGTTTACAGCTAAAATGTTTGTGCCTGCAACACAGCAGTAGAGGGATTAATCCTCAAGTGGGATTAATGCTGCTTCTGCTCTGTACTTTACAGACAGAGTAAGAGAGTTCTTGTACCACAAAATTGAAAATAATAATAATAAAAAAGCAGCAAAAAACGAAACCAAAAAAACCCAAACCAAAACAACAACAATAAAAAAACCCAACCCCCCAAAAAAACCAACCCCAAACATTCAAAGAATGAAAGAAATGAAAGCAAGTTTCTTTAATTTTAACACCAGGAAACTTTGTGGAATGATATCAAAGAACCACTGAGAATTTTGTAAAGATAGAACCCTCAATAATTAATAATATACATTTGGGTGGCAAAATATTAAATTTTAATTGTAAAGGTAATAACGTGGAACCTTATAATTGTGGTACTAGTAAAAAAAAGGGTGATTTTTAAAAGGTTGAATTAATACCTTGCATTGGTAATTTTGATTATTACTCATATAAATAATTATTTTGATGTGTTTGGTGCTTAGAAGAGCAGTGACGTGACTCCTTTATTTTGTAATATATTATGTTTCAAATATATGAGATATAATTTATGAAATAGGATTCAAGCCCAGTCTGTATAGGAATTCATAAAATAATAAATGTCAGAGATAAAAAATGAAGGCGTCAATGAAAGCAAATTGAAAAAAAAAAGATGTAAAATAAAGGGAAAACCCTTTTTTTTTAATCCATTTTCCCCTTTTTTAATTAAAAAGGTGCACAGAGTGCATGAAAATATTGTTTAGAAAATTATTTAGAAAATGCAGGTTTTTAGTGTGGAAAAGAGAATTCTAAGGGCTTAAGTTTTTCAATTAAAAAAAGAAATGTAATTTTAACAATGAGAAAAGTTACTGGTAGTTTTCAAAGCTTCCAGGAAAGAAAAAAAAAAAAAAGTACAAATATGGCCAAGCATTAGGTCAGACTGCAGGGGAATTATACAGAATCTGTTTTAAGGGNTGTCGAGGCTGGGAGTGTCCCACTTCAGGGACAGAAAGATGTGCAGGCACACATCAGCAGAGGAATCAACTCTTCTCTCCTTTATTCAAAAATCTGACTCCATTATATACATTTGTATGGAGGTCAAGAGATTGGCTACGCAGGTCGGCACCTCTACAGCATGGATGGTGGACATGACCATTAATCATTTCTTCTCTCAGAGGAGAAGTATGTAAACATTCTGAAAATAGACATTGTTTACGTAAAGCTATGTGAGAAACTTCTGCACCAAGACAGAAGCCAGAAAACTCAGGGCAACAATCAGATATCCCAGGACATGTTTAGTTCTACAGATGAAATGAAGTTTCCATGCAGGAAGCTTTCTTTTTCTATAATAGTTTCCCAAGTGACTATGAAAAATTTTTGGCACAGGCCTTGAGTTTGCAGTTTACCCTTAGCAGTGTCCACTATATATGTACAATGATACGAGTTACAACTATTTTGCCATCATTTGGGTCTCTCTTCTGCAAATCTGACAAATGCAGACGCAATGCTCTATTGCGTTTGTGAGGCACGGTTTTGGTAGTAGGAGAGCCACAGGGGTGACTTCTCTTGGAAGGTGCCAGAAGCTTTCCACACACCTTCCAGAGCCAATACCAGCCACCTCCGAGATGTACCTGCTGTGAGACAAGGTCAGACTCATCAGTGACCATCAGAGACCATCAGAGACCATCAGTGACCAAAGGCAGCACCTTTGGGATATTGAGTTTAAGGAGGAGGAAACAGCTGCAGAGAAGCAACTGCACCCTGAGAGAGGAGTGAGGGTATGTGGAACAGCCCTCCAGAAACCAAGTTCAGAAGTGGAAGGAGGTGCTCCAGGCACCAGAGCTGAGACTCTCTTGCTCTCTGAGGGAGGTTAACAGTGGAGTAGATTTTCAGTGTTTTACCCTGGTCAGAAACACAGCCCCACAGGGCCTCACTTGCTCCTGATGGGATGGGGGACAGGATGATAAACGTGAGAACTTGTGCATTGAGACAAAGTCAGTTTAATTGTTAAAGCAAAAGTCATGTACAAGCAAAGCAAAACAAGGAATTCATTCACCCCTTCCTATGGTCAGACAGGTGTTCAACCAATTCCAGGAAAGCTGGGTTCCAATACATGGTGATTTGGAAAGACAAACACTGTATCTTCAAGTGCCACCTCCTTTTTCCTCGGGGGGAGTAGGCAGAGAAGTTGGAACTGAAGCTGAAGAAAAGGGGTTGGTTTTGTTTCTCATAATCCTACTGTGAGTGACAAAAAATTACTTTCCCTGAGTTTACACTGTTTTGCCCTTGACAAAAATTGATGAATAATCTGCTTTTCATTATCTTGACCCACAAGAGTTTCATTGTATTTTTCTCCTCCTATCCAGAGACAGGTGGGCACTTGGTGTCTAGCCAAGGTCAGTCCATCAAAAATTTGCTGAAGTCCCCTCAAGTAATATAGAACTCTCCTTCCAACAGAGATGTTAGAGCTGAGCTCTTAAACTGATCAATGTTTTGCAGAGCTCAGAACTGGTGTCTTCAACAGATCTTGTATCACTGATTAGGTAACATGAGTCATTGCTGCAGGGAATAAAATTTAGTGTTTCCTGGAGAAGATCATATTGATGCAAGGGTTTCAAAATGAAAGTCTGTCACTTTTGAAGCTTGCAAGTATATTTTACCAAGCTTTTAAAGATTAAATTCAATGTTAGACCAATGGTAATGAAATGCTTATATTATTTTTAAAAAGTTGCCTCAGCTTGAAAACTTGAGACAGTTTGGGGTTGTGTAGTGATCTGTTTTGGAATTCTGAAAAGGTGCAGCTGCATTCATTCTCAAACAGGTTGTCAGAAAAGCTTCAAAGATTTTTGTTGTGCTGAGGCAAGAATAATCTCAGCCTTACTTTATTTCTGACTAACATGGCTCCCAAAGAGATATCAAGGTCCAGAAAAGACATGAAAATAATTGGTGGGTTGTAAGGAAAAACCATATTCCACCACACTGCACCTCCAGAGAAAGAGTGTTGCCTACGAAGTTTAGTAGTGACATGAAGTTGTGTTTCATCTAAATTGTGGAGGAAAGGACAAGTTAGCATAAAAGAATGTATGTCTGATAATCAAATGGCCAGCCTGAAGGGCCTTCTATCTGGGTCGATGGATTCCCGTATCTGTATGCTGTTGAGGAGATAGTTAGAATTTTGATTACAGGGTAAAGCACCTCCAGAAAGTGTTATATGCAAATACTGAAGAGCATGGGTCAAAGTTTTATGCTTCCTGGGACTGCCTAGCATATTAACAGGTCTAGGGAAAAAATGACTGTGGTTAAAAATTAATAGCACACTGACAAGTATGATTTAAACCTATCCAAATCTAAATCAGTCAGCCCTAGTAATATCTTCAAATCCTTAAGAGGTAACCCATAGCCAGCGGTGTCAAAAAGTGCTATGAGGATTGGGAAATTAATTTGCATTTCTCTCACACAGCAGTTTTGTCCTTGTGTGAAAAGTAAGTGAGGGATTTTGTTGCCCTTGTGTCTTTTATTTAACCTCCATTAGCACTGCATGTAGTAAAATGCTGCTGTGTTAAATAAACATTACTTCTTTGAAAAACAAATTAGATTGCAAATAATATGTTAAGAGCTGACTGAATTCTTCTTACCCATTCAGTTCAGATAAATCTCCTTTTCCTTCTGTCAAGCAATTGTTGCTTGGAACTTCCTTATGTTCATCAGAAAGTTGTATAAATCATTTTCAGACACTGGACTAACTGGAAATTGATTGCTTCCTCTAACTGGCATTTATGGTGTAGCCAGGTCATCTTAATACCACGGCACTGCTCCTGTTTACTATGTAGGTGACAGAAACTTCCATAATTGGAAAACAACAAGGGAGTTATAGTTATTGACAGAGAAAATGTTTGGAAGTTTTGAAAATGTTTCACCTCTTCAGCTGCTGTCCATATGTTAATCAATCATCTGACCTTACACAATACAGCAAACCAATCTTGATTCAATTATTAATGAAAGTCCTTCCTGAAAATTCTCTGCCACCTCTGTATATAAAAAAAACATTGATGGCACTGTGCAATACAAAGATTGCAGCGATAAATCAGGCTGTGGAATGAATGGCAACAGCCATATCTGGCTCTACATCCAAAATGTCATCTGTTTTGTTATTTTCTTTATGGTAGCACACTTGTATGTGTTAAGTGCTTTGCTTTCAGGAAGGACAGACGAAGATCCTATTTAAAGGAGTTCAAGTTGAGGACAGGCCAGTAATAAAAAGAATAAGGAGAAAAGAGGCAACAGTAGATGATTCAATGATTCATACAAATATCATTTGGGCAGTTTGCTGCAAAAGCGTTGGGCTTTTTTTTTTTTTTTTTAGAAGTTTAAATGTGGAGAGGAGAGAGGTGCTTACTGGTAACTTCACAACAATTCAGTTGCATTAGAAGTTTATTTCATTGGCTTATTCGTTGTACTTTTAATCTGTAATCACAGCCTATTCCCAATTGTTGCATTGCTACCCACTAATTGCAAACTGGGAATCGCTGGCTTCTGTCTGAGCTTTAGACAGCTGTATTTTAATTCTATTCTGGTTTGGACATGTCTTCTAGTTGCTTCCAAACCAACATGAGAGATCTGCTTCAGAGTGGATGTACGGTTTTGAGGTATTTCAACTTTCTCCATTTTCTTTACTTTGATTTGGTTTGCAAAATGGTTCTGTACATAGGAAGCAGGCTTCTGCCAGAAGGCAATAAATGACAAATTTCTGTCCAAATGGATGCAATAAAGTTTGCTGTCCCCTAATGGAAAACAGAGGGAAAGAAATAATATCTACTCACTGAGACAGCTTTGAAATATCCAGAGGGTAGGCTTGGATCAAGGGCCCAGAGTAAATTTATCTGAAGCACACCCTTGAATCACACCAAATTACTTCCTATTAGAAGCATATCCTTTCTGTGTCCAGTATGGCTTCAGGTGACTTCATTGCTGTTGTTTACCTAATGCATACATTAAATTAATAGTGCTTAGAAAAGATGGAAAGATAGAAAAGATATTAAATTTACTGATATAAAGTGCTTTGAGAGTTTTGGAAATTAATGTCATAAAATGGCAAGTCATTACCACGTGAAATAAATGCCTTATTCTCTTGAAATCCAATGAGGTAAATAATATAAATATTTTAACATTAAATATTCAAAAGCATTTAGTTTTGTTTAATAAAGAAAGCAAGAAGAGGAAAGAAGGAGTGCAAGTAAGCTACTGCAATGCTTACGGCAACTCCAGGGTTAGGCAAAGAACTTGTGTGCAAAGAAATCTCATTATAAAGAGAAACAATATTTGCATTTTTACTGTTTCTTTTGTTAAGTGTTATATTTTATGAAAAGGTAATCTATCAGTATTAGATATATGATTTAGAAATTTAATTTAAATTGGTTTCTCTTTCCTTTTCAGTTCACCCATTTTTATCGGCTTTTTATAATGGCATAATCATATAGGAAGAAAAGACCAAAACTGGGTAATTATATGCACAATTATTTTTAAAATACCGTAACAATAGCAAGGATGTGCTGAAAAGTGCTCATACACTACTATAGTGTCAAGGCATAGTCCACACTTTGGGAGCAATCAGAGGATTAATATTAATGAACAAAAGATACCTCTTTAATATTCTAGACAATAAAAGACAGATATATTGGGGGTGTATATATATATATAAATATATATATGGTTACCAAAGAAATTGCAGTGCAGGTTTGCTTCTTGCTCCCTTTCCTAGAATATGCTGTGAGCACAGCATCAGTGTGGGCTGATTTTCCCCTCCAGCCACCTCATACACAAAGAGGCACTGAACCAGCCACCTTCAGGTTCCAGGACGAAAGGAACTCCTTTATCTTGACCCAAAGAACCAATACATATGCTGCTGTCAAAGAAAATGTGCTGCCCAAGTGTGTCACATTTATCACACCTATCCTTTCCTGATCTGGGTGATCTCACCAGTGCTTGGAAGACTCAGATGAGACTCTTTTTGGCATTTCTATTTTTATAGCTAATAAAAATTGTTATATTTTTTCCACAAACTGGAAATAAACCACTGCTTAGTTGTGTAGTCAGAGAGGAGACTGAAAAAAATAATCTAAAGCATTAATTCAGTGGAAACCTGAAGATGGGACTGGATTTTAGCCAGAGCCTTGCATTCTTCACTTTTATACTGTAATCTGACTTTCAGTACAGGATAATTATTTCACTAGACATCAATCTTTACCACATCCAGAAAGACACTGAATTTTAATTGCTGAAAATGAAGCTGGTTTTTTCAGTTCTTCTACAGTTTGGCCCAAAAATATGCTCTAAAATATGTAAACCATGATAATTCTTTGTAGTCAGACAGCCAGTTATATTAGTCATCTGAGTCTTAAAGCAAAGCAAAAATTTAAATAGCACAATGATTCCTAAAGAGATTCATTTGAGAATTTTTTATCATGTCATGTCAAAAGAAGGAATTTAAAAGTTCTCAAAACTTAATTTCAAAGCCATGAATTTCACTTTGCTAGAGTTAAATTATAATAAGAATGGATTTACTGTAGGATCTTTTCCCCCTTCAAATCATGGGGTTTTTTTCCAGAGAAATTCTTACAAGAGAATAAAAATAAATCTTTCCACAAATTATTACTTATTGAAGGCTACTTAGAAAAGTAACTTGTTCTAGATGGGCACAAAAGCTTACACAGTTAAAGATCAAAAGTTTCTGCCTTACAGAGAGTTTTCCCCATTAGCTTTAGTGGCAAAAGAATCACTTTCATTCTGTAAAGGGGATGTTTGATCCAAATAACCTACCCAAAATATCTCAAGGGAGAACACTAATTACATAGTGATGTAAATATGTTGTATCAACAAATAGGAACAGAATAAAACTTTTACCACCCACATTAATGTCTAAATAGAATTCAGCATATTCTCCCTTTCCCTGAGATCAGATAATATTTAAGTATTTTAGTTTCTCAAGGTCTTTCCAAGTTTTTAATGTCATTTTCATATTATTGAAAGAATTTTTTCATTCATTTAATTCTCAGTTTCTCAGAAGCAGAGACATTTTGCATTAAAGACTGCATGAACAACCTCATAGCTAATTCATCTGGGGACCTTGTGACTCAAAGTTTACTTTTATTCTAATTCCGCAATAAGACTGAGACTAGGAATAATTTAGAGAAGGAACATCAGAGGCACATTCATCAGATAAGCATATGTATGCACATATATGTGTGTGCTCCTATGTGCTCAAACTCAATTCAGTTTTGTCCTCCTTCAACACTGCAATTATTAAACTAAAACAATTTAGTGTCCTATTAAGTAAAATTTTAACATTTCCTGCTTGAAGTGCTTTTAGAGCAGAGTTCTCCTGCTTTGGTAGGTTCCTTGTTGGAAGTTTTGCTAATTATACCAATATTTTTTCAGATTTTCTGTTATGAACCAGCTGCTTCCAGATCAGTTTTTTCCCCGTGATCTTTGGCAGATACAATGCTGTTTTCTTCTAACCCCCTTTACTTTCAACCCCTGATACTTCAGTCTGGGGAAACAAAACAATTTGTCACTCTTGGCATTGTTTCCCAGGACTGGGAAATGAGAAAAGGGGGAGTGGTGAGAACTAGTCATCACTTGGAGCTGATAGAGGGAAATGTTATGTACAGGTGGGAGTTCCTCTCCTGAGTACAGGAAACGTGTCATTGGCAGGCCTAGAGTAGGGGTGACATAGTGGTGAGTTCACTAAAACTTGAGAAGAGGTAAATTTCACAGTGAATGGGGTGATATAAACACCTTCCTGCCTTTGAGATTATTAGCCAAACTTTAATTCACCTAATCAAACTCCTACACACAGGGTCACCAGAGAAAGTTCATAATGAGGGGAAGATAAAACTTAACAGCTTCCCCAAAGCCAAAGTCTTCCCCCAAGGAAAAGCAAACTGGAAAAACTAGTTATTTTGGAGCTTTTGGAGTTGGCAGTGCAGTGAAAGAGTACAAGGACAATTAGTTAGCACATCAAGGCAAGAACTGCCTTGATGGCAATTACGCTCAAGACATCTGGTTCTGTTAACCAGCCAACTTTTCTAACTTCCTGTAAAAAAAACAGAAAAAGAAAACAAAAGGTCTTGGTGACTCCAGAACTGACCCTTACTCATTCTTTTCCCAGAATTTTACTTACCAAGGTTGCCCATATTTCAGAAATTTCTTGAAGGACACTAATTTATCTTTTATTTAGTCAAAAGCTGCACCTCATCAAAGCAGTTTCCTTTTGAATGTTGCTCTTGGTCTCAACAAGCTGAGGAACTCCTTATTTTCTGAACAAGATGAGAAAGATAGGAGAGATGTGTAAAAGCAACATGGAGGGATAAGACAAAAGCAAAGAGTAAAGGAGATTGTAATATTCAAGCGCCTCTATAGACATGCTTGCCATAATGCTGCAGACCCCCTTTTACTGTCACATTCTCAGACACATCACACTAAAAAGAAATCAGAAATTACTGGCTTATCACCTCCCAAAGAACACAACAAAGTCACACAAGAATTTGTAACAAGTTTATTTCTCTTTTCAAAGGAAATATCTGATTGCATAGAAAACACTATTCTTACGGCCCACTTCACCTCAGAATACACAGAGGGCTGTGGAGATGTTGACAAGTTTGGATATTAGGAACTTTATTCATTTAATTCACAGCTCTAATATAGAGAAACAGGAAAACAAATCCAAATTATAACCAGCTTTCTCTCCTCTGCTCATTCCATTACAAGGCTCATAAGTTGCCTAAGCATTCACTTTGCAGCCAGGTGTGACCTAAGATCTTCAATACATTTCTAATGATCTTTTTGCTTAGCTTGAATATTAAAGAATCATGCACTGAAATTTTCCTTTTAATGTGCAATGAAGACATTTTCAAGGATAAATTTTTTCTGGTTCTTTATCATAAGGTTTTGGTCTGTGAGTTCCTGTTAGTGTGACACGTTATGTATATATATTAGCTTGCTTAATGACCTTTATTCTTAAGGATATCTCTTAAGTTATCCCAAGGCATTTTAGCAAGAATATGACAACTATATATCATAAAAATTGAACTGTAAGTATTTTAATTGCATTCTTTGTTTTGTATAATTTGAACTGTCTTCTTCTGGTGATTGTAATACTTATTTCTAATCTTAAAATAAAATTAATACTAAAAACACTCTGGAAATCAAATAAAAATTGACATTAAATATAATCTGCATAAAGATTCACATAGACCAAATTTTGAACTTTTCTTACATACTGGGAAATATTCAGTGTCATGCAATGAAAAAATCAATCTCGTTAGGATTCAGGCAATTGGGTTCAAATTCTTCTAACATTGTAGACAATCTACTGGACAAGATGACAATAATAACAAGACTTCAAGTATTTTCAAGGTTTCCACTCTTCAAAATACTAAACAAAAATGAGTCTACATTAAAGACTTTGCCTGTTTTTCTAATCTGTCTTCTTCATGATCTTGAACATATTTTCTTGTGTTGTTTAGAAGATAAATAGTATGATATAAAAAACATGTAAAATTATGTATGTAACTATATATATGTGTATATTTATAAAAATTCACTTTGGAAACTCTTGCTTGCAAATCCACCGGCAAATGTATGTTAAACAAATTGCAGCTTTGTTCCAGTTTGCAGATTTTTGTTGTTGGTGTTAGGTCCAACATTCCTGGCTGTCTCTTTTCTTCTTGTTGAGTTAGTTTAAGAGTTCCTTCAATCCATTTAATAAAACATCCAGTGTTAATCTTTCCTGGATCTGCCTACACTATCATGCCAAACAGTAGCAACAGTAAGTCTTCTGATTGTCTTTGTAATTTACAAATTGCAAAAAAGATTCCATGTAAATTGTCTGAGGGATGCGCTTGAAACGTCCTTCAAGGTATAACCTTAATGCCTGAATATGATTAAAAGCTCTTATTTTTTCTCTTTTCTTTCTCTGCATGAAGATAATGCTCTGAGTTCATAGTGTATGTCTAAAGTTTGGTTTACCTAACATGGTCTTACTGTTTGTTTACATTTCTGAGACAATAATTGCATGACAGAAGGAGATGGTGATGGAATTTCAGACATCTGAGCAGTTAGTTGTGGAAGCCCACGGAATTCTGTTAGATCCTCTAAGGCTTGGAAAAAAGCAAATAGATTATCCATGTTTAAAAAGGAGATAAAGAGGAACTGTAGAAATGGAAATCAGTCAATCAGCTTTATTAGTTTCCTAGAAAAATGCTGCACAAGGATAATCAAACAATTTGTAGGTACTTGGATAATAACAAAATGGTGAATGAAAGCCAATGTAATTTGTATGAAAGCAATCTAGTTTTAATTTTTCATATCAGGGTAACATACATTATGGGAAGAGGAGAGGCAGTCATGCTAACATTTTCATATGATTCCATTGCCATATATCTTCACATTTTGAACTGGTCTTAGTTTGTTTTCTCTCATGCAGCATTCTTAAAATTTTGATATGGAAACATCATTTGCATATTAGTGCAGCATAGGTGCAAAGATGTTTGAAATCTGAATATAAAGAACAGTTTTCAATAGTTCATATGCAGAACATTAAGTTGTACCAAAATAGTCCCTGACAAGGTATATCTTGAGTGGAACACATCAGTATTTTTATGAATAAACACTAGAATAAAGAGTAGATGTATTAAATCTGTCAGTAACTGAGGTCAAAGGGACTGTCGCTATATTGGGATATGCAAATAAAGCCCAAATTATCTTAATACAGGAGAGAGAGAACTCTCTCAGAAAAAGAATGCATCACTTGGTAGGAGCAAGTGCAAGATGCTATTCTCAAATGAGAATGATATAGCATATTAACAGCAGATGGGAGAGAACTGACCAAGAAAACGCTGCAAAAATGGATTTGGGGACTCTAGGGAACAAAACACTTGAATTTTATTTAAAATTTAGAAAGAAACAAGATTTCTTCCTGAGGATATAAAAAAACATAAGTAACATCTCCAGAACTCCTGAATAAATCTTTTCACTTTTCTTGGCAGAGGCAAGAATTTCCTCAGGTTCTCTGAGTGGCATTGTTCTTCTGTGGCTTTAGTTGATATTCTGTTATAAAAATTTCCATGACTTTATTTCAGTTACGACATTTTTTTATGTACTGCTATTATTTTTCTTATGGCAAGGTGATTATTTTGAAGGTTTTTTGTTTGGTTGGTTTGGGGGGGAAAGGGGTTGTGGCTGTTAAGGTTTTTTTGCTTGAGGATTTTTTTGTTTGTTTTGTTTGGGGGTTTTTGTTTGTTGGTTTTGGTTTATTTTGGATTGGTTTGGTTTGGTTTTGTATGTGTGGCTTTTTGTTTGTTTTTATTAGGTTTTAGATTGTTTTGTTTGTGGGAAGGTGCTGTTTGGTTGTTTGGTTTATTGGTTGGTTTGTTGGTTGGGTTTTTTTTGGTGGGTTTTTTTCCCCTTTTTCCCCCCATTTTGCCTACAAAAGTGGCCTAGCACTGCTTCTGGCCATAGTTTTTGTCTCAGAGTCAGGACTCACACGAAATTGTTTCCCAGAGTCTTGTTCTCTTTTTTACTCTCTTGATGTTAATAAGTAATGGTGAGAAATGTGTGCTATCAAAAAAGGATTTCCTCTTACCAGCAGAAGTTCATGCATTGATTTGTCTCAGAAAAGACAAATTAAAACTTGCAAACTGCTTTAGCTGTGAACTTTAAATTCATGTCTTGAGGAAAATCTGCTTGCATATTCACAAGACTATTTTTCAATGATATACTAATACCAGTGTATCATTCTTTTGGTTCTGAGGAAATCAAGGCAATTTGATGGCTTTTGACCATTTCAGTCAAAAGTACCTAAGGACGTTTATTGTGTATTCCCAGGCCATACAATGAGGCACATTCTTCTATCACTTCTTAAGTCTTCAAATCTTTGTAAGGCAGAACAGGTGAAGTCCTTTTGTCTCTGAGGAGCCATGCTATAATTTTAAGCCTGGCTTTGAGTTTTCCATATAGATCTATATATTTCCATATATATATATATATATTCAACCTTTTTGTACTTTTTTCAGTCCAATCACTTGACTATAGTCTCTTAAGAGAGACTACTATGAAAAGTTTCTCTGGGTTGGATCAGATTCAAGCCCACCATTTATAGTGTGTTAATAATTTTCATAGCAGATTTCTTTCCTTTCTGAAATAATTGGATATTGATGGCAAGAAGATATACCACATGCCATATCTTTTCACTCATCAAGGTTCCTTGAAAGCTTTCAAACCTCTCTTCCCTAACATGGAGCTATTCTATAGTCTAGACATAATGAGGTGAACAGTCTTTTGCTAAAAAATCATTGAGGTTGATACTTTTGCAGTGGTGAAAACAGGGGGAATATAAATAGAAAATGCTATGCTTTCTGGCTATGTTTATTTTAATTACAAAGCAGTGCCAAGGTTTTCTTTCTGGCCTTAAAGCCAAATAGCAAAATTACAGCACATTCATTTTACTAATCTCTCCTAGCCTCTGAAATAGGGTGGCCACATGCACTGTGTGCCTAATGAGAGCAATTCCTGGCCCAGGCTGTCTTCTCAAACACACCTGTTGTTTGAAAGAGCTGGTTGGCCTGAATTAAAATAATTTCAGTATTTATCCTCTATACTGATGACCAAGTTCCAGTGCAAGGGCCTGTCCTCTCACACTAATTTGCTCTTCTGAGAAACTGAGAAGGATGGAAATTTGGTTAGCTGGCTGGATATGGAACCAGAAATAATTTGCCTTTGACACTGAAAAAGATACTTTGGTTTTGTTAAATTGTTTAGTTAAATTCATCTGACATGTTGATTTCCTGGTTTGGAATGTGTTTATCTTGAAATGACATGTGCAGGCTAGGCTGTTTTCGCACCACAGATTTTGTTAAGATACTATAAGATCCCTTAAATAGAATTAGCTATCCCAACATTCTGTGCATGGTATGACCATAGATTTAAATGAATATGTAAATTGCAGCTTGTGAATTGAATTATGGAAAGGCATTTTGAACACTCATTCCTTGTCACTTTGCCCAAGATTTATCTTTAGCATCTGCTGCTCATTTACTCTGCCAGGCCAAGGACTTTGTGGATATGAAAAGAGTAATATGGTTCTTCCTTTGTATTACTGTAATTGTGGATGTCTACTGTTAAGATTCCTAAATTTTGGTAAGAACTTTAACATGGTAATTACAATTAAATAAACAAATTAAAATGTGGTACTCAGCCTGAACATAATCCTTCTGTAATTTGAGACATTCAGTATTGTTGTGTTCTATCCCTCTTTCCAAATCACACTGAATTCACAAATGTTACTCTAGATTTTGTATTGTTTTTATTTGCTGACACTGGACTGAAGACTTAACAATTTTCTCAAACATAGATTCAAGTTATTTTTAAAGTTATCACGTTTTACCTTCAATGATATTTTGACACAGCTAATATGCTTTTGGCAAAGGGCAAAACACTAAGAAAATCTTTTTATTGATATTTAATTGAAACATTCCTACAGGAACTTTTGTTGCTGAAAGGCAAGCCAGGTTTTGCATTCTGTTTCTGTAAAAAATTCTATAGCTATACAGATAAACTTGTACTTGCCATACTTTCTGAACTGGTTTTTTTTCTTCAAGCTTGAAGATACTGCTTCTAATCCTGAGAAGAAGAAGAAGCAGAGGGCTTCTTTTCTCTTTCTTCTTTTTTCTCCTTTTTCTCTTTTCTCTTTTTTTTTCTCTTTTCTCTTTTTTTTCTCTTTTCTATTTTCTTTATTATCTTTTTTCTCTTTTCTCTTATTCTCTTTTCCCCTTTTCTCCTTTATCTTCTTTTTTCTTTTTCCCTTCTCCCTTCTCCTTCTCCCTTCTCCNCTCTTCTTTTCTCATATGGAATTAATCCCATAGCCAATTTTGAAGGGTATCTCTCTCTGACTGGTGAGATTTATTGTGACATTCAGTAAGAACAATGATAACAAAAATTGAAAAATTGTGTCATTATTCCTTGCTGTCCTATCAAAATTAAACTTATTTCTTTGTACTCCTTTTCAATGAAAATCCAGACTTACAGGTGGGTCCAACCCATGGCAAAAGTTTTGTAAGAATTGAGGAGTCACAAATGAATGTTAAACATGGTTTAAGTAGTTCAGGTCAGTGGAACTGGCACTGTCCTCTGCCACCCAAACAGGAAGAAACCTTTTTTTGCCCCTTAAAAATGCATTTCAGGTTGATACATCTCTCTTGATGCATGCAGCATCTCTCCAATAAATGTCTAAGTCTGAGTGATTTCTGGTTGTCTGGGTTTTTTTGGTTGATTTTGCTTGTTTGGTTGATTGTTTCTTTCATTGTTTTTGTTGGTTTAGGTTTTTTAAATTCAGATTAACTGAAGCTTTCTTAATTTTAGCCAAATAATTTGCATTTATCTGGTATACTTCACCTATATGAAGTAAAGCTGAGTGTGTTGTACACTTCAAGTGATAGGTTTCTTCTGTTTCTTTCTGCAATATGCACATTTTGCCCTTCACTTTCTTTTCACACTTTCAGAGTAGAGAAATAAGATTACTTTTCTTTGTTATTACTGTACATCATTTCACCAAACAGAAAGCTTCCCAACAACCCCGGTGCACTCTACCTGCCTGAAGAGAGATTCACCACTTGAAGAAGCTCTTTTCTATTGTCACAGACACATGCACATGAAATATGAGCACTGCTCATCTAAATGTTATATTGAAGTTTTCTAGAGCCATCTTCAAAAACTTTGCTTCCTTTTAAAAACAGAAAACAAATTCAGAATTCTAATGTTTGTGATCCATCAACTAGTGAAGTGAGATAAAGAAAGAAGATTCTGGTCCCCATGTCCAAGCCTAGGTTTTACATGTTTTCTTTAGAAAACTTTTCCAAGAAAAAGATGAGAAATGGCTTGTTCTTCTGGGCCTATAGATTCTGGAGGTTTAGATTATGTTTAAGGTCTGAGGGCAAAGGTTCAAAGATCCAGAACAACTGTTGTTTTCCACACTATCCTGATATGTCTGACTATGCTCAGATTTCCCAGTTCCTGGGCAAGTGTTCCAGCCACCCGTGTAATGCTTGGAGAGCATATGGCAGCACCACCAAGAGCAGCAGCTTTCAAGAAAACAGTTCTCTTGCTCTTTCTGTATGATAAAGACAAGAAAATGCACCATAAAACTTAAGAGTTTTAATCTTCTTTTATAAACAAGTAAGAATAAAATTCGTCCTCTGGTCACATTTATACACTAACATCTAGTCTAGGCAGGTCATCAGGCTTTCTTTATGGTGAAAAATAATAATTAAATGCCATCAAAAGTCAGCCCATCCCATTGTAAAATGGTTGGAGCAAATGATCTACTATAAATTTTTATCTCTCCAAGATAGAGCTTAGACGCTTAAATTAAATTTTAAAATCAGCCTTCAAACATCTAAACTTTAGAAAGACGACTCTCACTTTTGCAGCGATTGAATTAACATAAATATGTACCTTAGGGTACTATTAGGCTTGGATGATATAAAATTAAATCTTTTTAATTGTTTGCATAAGCTTTTTTCCCCTAAGTTTCCCTCTTTCTTATGATATCAGGATATGGTAAATGCATGGTCTAGAGCTGCAGGATTGTGTGGTCATTGGAGGCTACAGCAGACTTATGAGGCTACTGCCATGTATTCAATATTTTTCATTTTAATTGGTTATCAATGAAAATTGGATTTCCTGAATAAAAATGATTTGTTGTCTTCATTGTGGCTTACTGAATATGTACATAATTGCCAAGAATAAGTTTGTGTTCTGTCTCTACAACAAATGAGTCTGCTCAAATCTCATTTCTCTCTGTTACTTTTGTGAGTTTTATCATACACTAGTCCTCCAACATATTTTAATTGTGATCTGGCTCTGAATTCACTGCATTAACTAAAGGCTCCAGATTTTTAAGCTTTACAAAACCTGTGATTTTAATTTCAAGGTTGCGCTATCAGCATTTCTAAACAGTTATGTGATAAGGATAAAGAATCATCTCCAAGAACAATTTGTCTTCCTATATCATCAAACTCTTTTATAGGCTTCACATCGCAAAGGAGTTCTGATCAGCATCAGGAATGCTCAGATCATCAGCACTTGCTGTGATTGAGAAGTGGATGATGTTGTAATCTCTGTCAGAGTCAATGGGCAGCTGAGGTTGTTTTTTGAACTCCAAATGCTCCTTTGATGTTAGTTTCTTAAGTGAAAACTTAGAAAAGGAAATTGCTATTGTAAGCATCTTTTTGACTCATATAATCTCTTTTTATTGGTATATGTTGGATGGAAGGTTTGTACTCTGGATTTAAGTGCAATCAGTTTTCTCTTCAAAAGTGCTTTTTTGCACTTTTTTGTTTGTGTGTTGAACTCTGCTGAACAAAGAAAAGATTAATTTTTCCACATTACTGGAAAAGCTGTCTTTTCAATTACACTCAAGCAGCAGCTCCACTTCTAGTATTTCACGTGTAAGGACAACTGATTGATGTTCCTTTTCTGATAAATTGTGTATTAAGTGATGAGACACACTCAAAGTCACATGCTCAGCCAAATTGTCAAATTCTACCTGATAACAGTTCATAATTTTAATTAAAAAAAAAAACAAAACAAAANAAAACAACAACAAAACACAAAAACCTCCCAAGCCAAACAAACTAAAAAGCCACTTCATTTCTTTGGTTGTTTAGAAGGATTTTTGCATGATAAAGACATGCAATCATGACCATCAGTGTTCCATCTTCTTGTCAAAATTGAGGAAATGTATTATGCATTTTGCTTGCTGCTTCTTTTCCATTTCTCTTCTTTCAATAATTCATCTAGAAACTGCCATAGGAGGAGCTAACATGATTTATGCACTGAAATTAGACTTTGATTAAGATATTTAAATCTATTTTTTCCCAAAGTATGTATTTATATATATATATATATGCCTATCTCCATGAGAACTAATATTTCATCGCCTGTTACAGTTAACAGAGAAATAGTTGATGTAGCCCTTGGAATATAGAAATCTGACTGCCTCTAGGTACATCTATATGAGCAAAATAAACAGGGAGATGGCGGCTCAGGTATTGGATGTTAGTCATTCACAGTATTGAATTGTCCTTTGTCTAGTTTTAGATTAATTCCATGAGTCCTCACCTGAATAATTCTCAGGCATGCTTTGAAACATAGTATAGATCAGACATTATTTATAAAAGGTAATTTAGATGGTTCCAACCTGTTTTGGACCCATAATAATACCACACTAGTTGAACTCTGGGTTTTCAGAGTTCAGTAAGTTTGTAAGTTTCTTGAGCTCAGTAAATTTGCTTTGGTTACCCACAGACTGATATTTGTTGATGCCTGAAACGTTCCAGGGCCTGTCCAGCCATCAGAGCTAACAAAGGACATGGAACTCTCCTGGATTCTCTGCTCCATCTGTGACCAGCCAGGAGAGGTTCCATATAATCTAGTGTATCTCAAATGATGTTAGACATTTATGTGAGGCCAACTGAATCAACCTACACCTCTTCAGGGTGAGCTGAAAAGCTGTCTAGGTTCCATTAATTGTATTGTTGCAAGAGTCACAGCATTGGGCTACTGTGTTTGGCCAACTGAATGTGTTCTAGGAAGCTCAAGTATTTTTTCTTAGGCTTTCATAGTGTTTAGGACAGTTTAAAAAGGACTAAATTTAAGGTCACGTTTTCAGGAAAAGAATATATATTTGTGGGTTAGTATGAAGGCCATTTTGAGTAGTCTTGTCATGAGATAGCATGAATCTCATAAGTACTCTTCCTGTCCAGCAAATATATTCTATGCAACTAATTCAGAAATAAGCACCTATTGTGCAGATATTCAGTTATTAGTCTATTTATTGCATATCAGTATAATGACCTCTCTTTCCAGGAGTACAGATAGCATTATGAAGCTGCTTGTTTTGCCAGTGTACCTGCAACCATATTGATGTAGCCACATATTATTTATATGTGTGTAGATCTCCTGCCTGCCTTGGGAGTTCAGCTGACCTGCCACAGGTGCTCATGACTACTTTTGATGACAAGGTCAATCACTGCTTGCAAGCCCTGCCACCTCCTTGCAGAGTCTTTTTTTTTTTTTTTTTGTATTTACCCACAGTTTTCCACTTGTGTGACAGCATGTGAGTATTGTGCTTGTGCCTTTTTCAATCCTTAGATGTTTTCCAGCTTCTCTACTAACTGCAGTGGCTCTGTTGCCAGCTGCTCCAACAGAGGTGCAATCATAAACTGGTTGTTGTACTGTCTACTTGGGTTTGTTGCTTTTTGCTAATGTCAGCATGGGATTGAATTGGAAGTTTTCTGGCAGTTGCTGGGTCATTTATACACACAATGTTCCTGTCTTTTCTCATTTCTTCATGTAAGTGAGGAAAGGTGTTAGGTTGCACTAGGCTCTCTACAGCTGTTTTCAACTTTATTTAGTTTAAATTAAGCATGGCATCTTCTGCTATCTTATGGGTAGGGGGATATCAAACATATAAGGCTTTGATTTATTAGTTTTACCCTCTTCAGTTAGCAATTCCAAAAATTTATTGTCCACATTTTTGACTGTGAAAGTTTTACTTTTATCTTCTAGGATTCCTGCTCAACCCATACAACTCTAAAGTCTGACAAACCTGAGAATAAAATGAGATAATATTTATTTTAAAGATATTTTCCTAAAATTCTGGAAGTTTGGAAATGTCCCATAAGAACCTTTATGTCCACATTTAGGTCTCAGCCTCTTGTAGGTCTCTGTCCCTTATTTTAATGACTCATGGAAACTAGAATTACTGACATCCCTGTCCTTCTCTTTTTACCCCATTTGACTTTCTCACAAATGGGTAAGATCAGGAACCATCATTCACCTATTCCCTTATCTTAGCCTTGAGGAGTCAATTAAAATCCTATGCTTCTTGTACACTCTCTGCATCTTTGCTTTAAAAAGAAAATGAATCCTTCCTCCTGCTGGTTTCCTATCCCCATCTACCCATTTTATGGTGAGTAAAAATAGGCCTCCTTGAATCTCCTATGACATCTCATCTGTATTGAAATTGCCATCTCATCTGTACTGAAATAATTCCTTTATTTGGAATATTTTATTTCATTCCTCATTAACAAATATTTTCACGATTCTGTGAATGACTGTGTTATCATCTTGAATGTATTATGCATATGTATAGAGACAGATACAATGTAAATTTGAAATGATTTGCCACTGGAAAGCGGGTAAGGTGGATAGAGTAAGATTAACTCTAGCCCAGAATTTTAACCCTGAGGACAGTATGTACATTCCCAGTCCCATTGTATAATGTCCATTTTTTGTTAACTACCCCAAATTTACTTCCTCCTCTTTTTTGGTTTGTTTGATTTTTTTCTCTTATTTCCAATGACGAAATTCAAGATTTTATTCTCAGCTCCACTTGACAGCAACTAGAGTTATCACAAAATCATAAAGTTTGGGAAAGGGCCTCAGAGACAGTGCTTGATGCTGGTTGTATGCCAGGCAGGTAACTCCAACATGGAAAAGAGCACCCCTGGAGAGATGTATGATAGACTGGGCAAGGGTGAGAATTCCCAAGTTGTCTCATATCTGGTTTTTCAGGTACCACTTTACATGTGGGAGGCTATAGGCTGTGAATGCCCATTGCATTCCTGTTTCCTCATATTTCAAAAGTATATTTTGGTTGTTAAGATTCAACTCTCTAAACCTTACTTTTATTCTGACCTTTTTCACAGTCCACACCATGTCATCTTCCACCTAATTAGCTATTTCTTCAGAGATATTTTGTGAGTGTGCCTCACTTCTCAGTTTTAGACTCTAAGCCTGATTTGATGAGCTAATGATCCTATTAGTAGACTCAGCATGGTAGTGACATTTTCAGAAATAGTTTATAGGAAAAGATTGGGAAATAGTTTGTGCTTCTTACACATTACTTATTTTTTTCATGTTCCATCCTTCAAAGGATCTGCATTATGACATTTTAAAGATAAATAGAATAAAAACATTTTATAACTGAATGGAAACATTTTGCTGATTCTCAGTTTGCTTGGGAAAACTGCTCTTGAGGTCAGAATGTCTTGCTTCATTCCTAATCACCTAAGGAGTTTTTTGAGTGTTTTTACTGTTTACAAAATTTTGCTGTATTTGTTTTCATTTGAACTAAATTATGACTGAAAATGTTATTCCTATCTCCTATTCTGCCAATTTTCTACCCCAATTTTTATGAAAAAGTCAGGCACTGACTGTAGCAGCTACTCTGTGGCTTGAGCAGCTAAGAATTCAATTGGTATTCAGGGATAAGTTTCCAAATTTTAAGTATTAGTTCTGCAATTAGAGTGAGACAGTTTCCCTGTGGAAGATAGGAGTGGAAGCCAGAAACTACAGGGAATAGAAAGATCTGGAGATATGTTTTACTGCTTTGATAAGGGCTGTGATTTTAATCAGTCTTCCACCACACTGGACAAAATCATTCCACTTCTGAGCAGCGCTGGAGATACAGAGTGGGTACAATACTGAGCGGGGTACCGTGTGTGAGGAGAGCTCACAGAAATCATGATGTGACATTCCCATGGTTAGCAGATATGAAAATTGCAGCTGTGTATTTCCCGTTCAAAAATATTAATGTACTAGCTACTACTGTTATCAATGCTATCAGAAAACCTAGAAAGTAACAAACATCTATATTAAGTCCTTATGTTCACAGTTTCATCTGGTCATGATTTTTCCTAATTACTGCTGTAATTGGAAGAAGAAGGAGTACAGTTATAATCCACACAGATTTTCAAAAGAAAAACAATATTAATGTGAATCTAAATTAGACCAAAACATTGATGAATTTGAAAAATTAATTAATTAATTTTCCAGTATTTTCAAGTGTCCAGCAATGCTGATTGAGTAAAAGGCACTGACTTATGACAATTCCAGCTTTCCATGTTTTTAATGAAGCTGTGATTCCTGCGTAGTGCCAAAGCATCAGAAAGAATTGGTATTATGATTATGCACTTTCAATTCCAAAGGACTTTTTAAGTTTCTGACATAACTGACTATATTTATTAGTCTTCTATTTTAAAGTCAATAGTGTCATGTAAAAAAAAATAATTAAGATAAAGCACTTTCCCCTTCTTTTTTAAGAATGAACCTATTTATATATTTCAAAAAATTGATTGAAAAAGAGCATAATCTTTTAATGGTCTAATTCTCTTGGAAGACCTCATCTTGTCTAAAATTACATTTTTCTCCTTTCTGTAGTTTTTATATCTTACACTGCCCTGATAAATTTGTCGAATTGTATTCAGACTGTTCCCCAGACAACTTGTTTGCAAGCACTTTAATATGACTGACTACATACTTCATCTTTTGGACTTGCACTTTGCCTATCCTCTGTGCTACATCAATGTCTCATGAGAAAATAGAAGTCTGTGTAAAAACAAGAAAAAG
>VZDJ01006028.1:14670523-14706751 GCA_008694505.1 Cyanoderma ruficeps
TTTTTTTTAAATCTTAAATCTATTTTCTACACCTTCTTCCTTGAATTTTCTTTAGCTCTTGGTCTAATAATGTACCTTTCCTAGGATTTACTCTTTGGAATAGTATTCAAGGTCTCAGTCCTCTTGTCTTCTCAGGTAATTTACTTCTATTGTACGTTTCTCTTCCAGAACACCTAGAGAGAGCTCTTCAACCTTTTATTTCACTTTTCCTTTCAACCTGAAGCCTTTCACATATGAACTCGTTATTACCTGGCACAATGCTAACATTCATAGAAGAACGCAATGGAATGACTTGGGAAGGGACCTTAAAGATCATCTGCTTCCAACCCCTTACCATGGGCAAGAATGCCACCCACTAGATCAGTTTGCCCAGGGCCACATCCAACCTGGCCAACACTTCTGAGGATGGCTCAGCCATAACTTCTCTGCACTACCTCTTCCAGTGACTCATCACCCTTACAGTAAAGAATTTCTGTCTAACCTGTAGCCTAAATCTCTTTTCTTTTAGTGTAAAACTGGCCCCTCTTGTCCTATCATCATCTGTCTGTGCAAAAAGTTGCTCTCCATCTTTGACATAAACTCCCTTTAAGTGATGAGATGTTCTCAATCTTCTGTTATCCAGGGTGAACTTTCTCAGTCTGTCTTCATAGGAGAGGTGCTACAGCCCTCTGATCACCTCTGTGACCTCCTCTGCCTCTGCTCTGAGAGATCCATGTCTGTCCTATTTTGGAGGGCTCCAGAACTGGATGTAACACTCCAGGTGAGGTCCTACCAGGGCAGAGCAGAGGGGCAGAATCCCCTCCCTTGATGGGCCACATTGATGTTGATGCAGTCCAAGATGCAGTTGGCCTTCAGGTCTGCAGCTGCACATTGCCAGGACATACTCAGATTTTCCTCCACCAGAATCTCCCAAATCCTTCTCCACAAGGCTGATTTCAATGAGTTCATTACTCAATCTCTACTCATGTCTGCGACTGCCCCAATTCTGGTGTAGCAGCCTGGGCTTGCACTTGTTGAATCTCCTTAGGTGCATGTGAGTCCTGCTTATCAAGCTTGTCCAAGTCCCCTGGATGGCATTTCTTCCTTCTGTTGTGACAACTGCACTTCTCAGCTTGGTGTCATCTGCAAATTTGCCGTCATCATGCTTCTCCAATTCTTTGCTTGTTTCTTCTGCTCTTCTCCACTCTGCTTGAAACCTGTAGCACTGCAGGGAGTTTTTTGACCCTAACGCAGGAAGGACCCAGTTATCTACTATGATCTCTGCAATATTTGTGGATTTCTTTTCAATACTTTATGAAATTAAATATGGATTAAACATTATTTAATAGACTAATAAAATTGTCACATCTTAAAAAAAATGGAGTAATTCTCCTTTCTCTACTCTTTATATCTCTTTTCTGTATCTGTGCTTTTCTGTCAGGGGAAATGGGCATTTAGGAAAGAGGAAGTATGACAAAGTGTTGTTTAAGATTTGCTGTTGATAAGCTTGATCCAGCTCATCCAGCATTTTATTTCATATGTCAGAGAGAGTAGATACATCTCCATGCAACTTTGCAGTCAATTTTTCCAAGACATCAGTCCAAACATTCTTCTAATTTACTTGTATGATACACTATGAAATAGTCTTTGCACAACCTACAGAAGGTCTACACCGCTGTGTGCTACTTTTCCTCCCACCTTCTTTGTTCTTGAAGTATTCAAATTTTGTTCAACATTCTTGCAATGTAAAAGAAAGCAGCTTAGTTTTTCAAATATCTATTTCTTTCTTCTAAGTCCTGATACACATGATCACATTTATCAATTTTATCTTACAGTGTAAGTGAAAAAAAGTCAGATAACATGGTCTTTACTTTTGCCATTCTTCTAGCTGTACCATTACTTAGCATATTATGTGGATGGAATCCAAGCAAATTTGTTAAGATTATTAAAAAATAGTTGTAAAATCAATCCTTCAGTGATACTTTTCAATTATGTTATCTTATTCATTCTCTCTTCACTTCATTTTCATAAATGATGCCTCCTCATGTATTATTATAGATGTAATTTTCTAACCAAAGTGCTTTAAAATTTTGATTGTTGACTCCATCGTGCTCATAGCTGAATGCATATGGATCAATGAGGATGCAAACCTGTCTCTACTATGAAAAATATAAGAATAAGATCAAAGACAACATATTGACAAAAACAGAGGGGATAAAAAAACACAAGAGGAGACCAATTTTCCCTGTTGTATGAGTTTTACCTGACTTTACAATTTTTATTTTGAGAATGTGTATTTTAATTTGAACTGACTCATGTCTGAGAAATAGAGATTTTTTTAAAAACTGCATTGGTTTTACATTTAAAAAAATATGACTAGTAATTGCTTATGCTTTTAAATCTACAGCTATGAACTCTGATACACCATAGGACAAACCATTTTATTAAGACGACATTGTCCATTGTCATAATTGGCATGGTGTTGGCTGCGTGTGTCTGCAGCTAATGACTTTCTGGTCTATGCCATTCTACTAAAGGGACAGGAATAAGCCAAATTTTGGTCAATACTTGAGCTACTTTGGAAAAACTGGCATATTTTCAGGGTCTTTTTAATATTATATTTCACAGTGTTATTTTTTGTTGGAGGTACCTTAAACCTGTTTTATCTTAATATTTTCTGAATTTGAAAGTATACTATAATTCCTACTTGTAGACCACTACTTCCAGTACTGTGTATGCTTTTAGACTTGTATTCTTGGGACCAGTATGGTTAAAAGCTCGATTTTCCACTGAGCTTTGGCAACAGGTTGTTCAGGTCGATGGTGAATTTTTGTGTCCTCACTTCCTCTGATAGTGCAGCTGAGCCATCAGCAATAGTAGCACAGTTTAAGACTTGTACATGCCAGCCCAGTGGCTGCTCTTTGACAGAGGGAGGAAAAGCAGATGAGCAACAACAATTCTGGGACTGTTCCTTTATTTAACTGTAAGATTTTGCTCAGATCTGTGATGCTGGTTTTGCACAGCCTGGTTTTTGGTAGTGAGGGGCCCACAGAGTGGCTCCATGTCCATGTCCAGCAGAGCCAGTCCCTGATGGCTCTGAGGATGGACACGCTTCAGGCCAAAACTGGCCAATGAGAGAGGCTGGTAGCATCCCTATGATAACAGATTTAATAAGAAAATCCAAACAAAGTTGGGTATGCACAGTTTTCTCTAGCCAGAGAAGAGGAGGTGATGAGAACATGTAGAGGGAAACAACGTGGATTCACCAAGGTCAGTGCAACAGGGGGTGCTCCAGGCACCAGGGCCAAGATTCCTCTGCTGGCCGTGGTGAGACCATGGTGAAGCAGCTGTGCCCCTGCAGCCCGTGCGGATCCATAGGGATGGAGAGATCCACCCACAGCCCATGGGGATCCACAGGATATGCAGAGATCCATGCACAGCCTCTGGGGATCTGTGGAGAGTGCAGAGATCCACCCACAGCCTGTAGGGGAGGTGCCCACACAGGCCACCAACACCAATGACAAATTCACAAACATTGCTTTTCTGGAGTCTGTACAAACCACACCTTGGACATTGCCATTAGAATGGACTGTGTGATCCTTGTCATGCTTCTGATCAAGGTGAGGAAAGACAAGGAAGTGGTGAGTGTAAGGAAATCTGTTTTAAGCAATCTGTTTTAAGCACTGATTATTGTGGAAACAGCACAGATAACTTTGGCTCATTTGGACATCACCGCATGAATACCCTGTGTAGATGGCTCCTCTCAGGCATAGTATGTGTTACGGAGGGCTGGGAAAGGAGCAAGGTCAAATCTAACTGTGGAGCTTGCTCAGAAGTAGAGATTCTTAGGTATGGGAAACTTTAAGTGAGTGTCATTTTTTGTTTGCTATCTACATTAAATCAAAAGCATATCTTTGCTCTGTATGTCTAGAGTTAGCTCTCAGATACTGTAGCTTCTTAGGGCAATTGGTGTTCCTGTCAATTTTCCAAATAATCCCTGCCATTAAAATGATGAGATTGTCATCTCCAATGGTTGGTTGCAGAGGACTTGGTTCTTGAGCAGCTGTATGAATCCAATTTGAGTTTTTCACAGTTTGTGAGATCCCTGTCCCTATGGCACATCTACCAGGAATTAAAATGGTTCCCTGGAAACCCATCTCTGCAGTCAGTTAAACCCAAGATGTTTGAAATGAGACAGTTGAGCTCAATGAATTGCGTGTTTCTGTGTAACTTTATTTTGTCAGGGTTTATTTGACTAGCTGTGCATGTTGGCAGCTGCCGACAGACAAATACATTATCAGTGGTCTAAACAGTTTGATTGTTTTAACAGAGAAAAATGGATTGTACTTGATGCATTTTTCAAGTGTTTCAAGCTAAACTCTCTGCACTACAGAAATGTGCCTGATGCTTTCACAAAACGTATATGCAGTAATTTAAAATATTCATCATCATTCCCCGGTTCCTTTCTCATCTCAGTTCTGTTTTGCTCTGTGAAGATTTTGTGATCAGAGATAAACTATAATGTGGTATTTTGGGTACAAAAAATGATAGAAAGAATTATATGGAAATCTGTTATCAATTTCAAAAAGCTGGGATACCTCATTATAATGGGAAATATAAATTTGAGCCTGAATCTCCTGTAGCTGAAGCAAAATTCAAATCCAGATTGTGGTGCATGACCATGAGCATTCCTGTAAAATTCTACTTTCAGACAACTGCTTTAATAATTCATATTTGCTTCAAAAAAGGAATTAAAAAATAGATAAAATAATTAAAATTACTGGGGCATAGAGATGTTCTCTACTGTGCTTCATCCACAGTCTGTTTGGCCTGTGTCACAATTAGGGACTACCAGTACTGTAAATTTACCAAAGCACCTCCTAAACAACTGCGTCATCTACAACTGCTTATGTGCCTGTATCAGGACCACTGCTTCCCCACCAAACCCAGTGCTTTAGGAGGAAAGATGCCATACACTAGGTCAAGTTATGATTAGGAGATCCCTCTCTCTAAAACACACCAGAGTTATCAGTACAGACAGATGAACACTGAAGCATCTGAAAGTGTGTCAGAAAACAGACTTTAGAACAGAAATCTATCAACCCAGAAAAAATTATTGTCTCACCCCTTCAAGCCAAACTCTCAGTGATGGTAGATGTTCCCAAGCTGCAGTCCTGCCATCTGTGCTATAAAGTCATCAAAAGTGGTGTGTTGCTAAAACATGTTATTTCTTTCTATTACAAAAATGAACAGGCTTGAATTTATGCCAGTTACTTAAAATTAACCTCAAAGTGTTAACCCTGTGTGTTTCTTTGATTTGTTAAAGTTCTAACTGTTTCTGAGATATCTTCAGCAAGCTCATGACTTTTTGTTTGCTTTGCTTTGACCTTACCAGTGAGATTTCTTAGAGAAATAAAAACTGAGTGATCATGTTGTATGTCTACCTCTCCCTTCCTTCTTCTCGTCCATAATTTTTTAACCTGTCCACCAAGTTCAGTGAACTTTGACATAAACACAGTAATTTCAAATATGCTCTGTTCCTCGACATATTGTGAAAACAGACATCTAAGTACTTGAGAGAGAATGTACAGCTGTCTGCAGTATGACCTCAGCCCTTGTCAAACAGCAGGGAATACACATAGAAGGACTGCATTTAAAACTTCAACCATCAGATAAATTTTATGTCCAAACCATATCTTCCTAGATAACACTGGAAAAAACTCCATAGGAAATAAAAATATATGGCCTAACTTGTTCTTCATGGAAATATTGTTTTAACATTTAAAAATATTTCTTTAAAAACAGTTCAGTTGTACATTTCACTGTATTACATTTTTTAAAGTACCTAACACTACATTTCTCTTTTTACATTCTCACTGTTTTGTTTTTCCTTTACTCAAGAAACTTAGAAATGCTCAGTTCATGCTCAACACCTGGATATGGAGCTGTAAAAGTCAGAATGAGGTGTTCTTTGCATTTTTTGGCTTCTAAAGTATCTGAGCCCTTACATTCTCTTTGCTTTTCTACATTAGCACTAAGGGAGTTGTTTTGGAGATTAACTTTACCATCTGATGTCCTGCTTTCTATAAACTATCCTGAATCACCTTTACGAAGTCTGTGCCACGCTGTGAACCTAAGTGTTGCAATCTGGACAGCTATTTGCCTCCAAAGCCACAGCCAAAGTTTTCAAGTTAATAGCATGTAATTAATGAACAGGAAATCCTTCTATCTTGCGCTGAGTTCACTTTTTTCTAGACCATGAATTCATAATGGAGAGCCAACAAAACTCTGGGAAAAAATACCCTAAAGGGAACAAAGAAAATTAAGGTCAGGCATTTTGCTCAGTGCAGATGGAACACATCTTACAGAACATCCTGAGGCAATCTACTCAATGGGCCACCCTATCTGATGAAGTAGATCATTGTCCTGAAGTTTAATATGACAAGTCTGCTTTTATGTCTTTTGTCTATGCTCCAGTACTTGAAGACTATGGATGGATCACAGTGGACTTCTTCATCTACCTTTATTTACTGGTCATGCAGAGGAAAAAGAGAGCAGACAGAGATCCTCACCGTTACAACACTGAGTGAAGTACCAAGCTCAGTGTGTGGGAAAGAATTTACACAAATTGCAGAATAATAAGAATGAGATATCCATAATAAATTTACTTTTACTGTAGCTGACTATCAAAACACCTACAGAGCGGGGCAGGCTCTTTACATGCACCTACAGTGCATCACGTGTTTCTTTGCAGGCAAAAGACACCCCTGCTCCTTCTAACCAAACTTGCACAGAAGCAGCTGTTCCCAAAGCACCCTTGTGACATAATTCCATTCTATGTCTGAGGACATTATCACAGTTCTGTTGTCATGACAACAAAACACTCTCTGTTGCTAATGCATATGTCTCAGAAACAATTAGAGAAATACCACTGTACCCAAATTGACTTTAATTAGATTAGTTCAAAAATTAGTCTCTAATACCATACATGGGGGGGAAAGTTTGTGATAAATCTCTTCTTTAATAAATGATTCCAGGCAGAAGGAGTTTGGTTCAGCTATATTCTCCCTTTATACTCTTAACTTTTTAGTTGAACCTAAGAAAAATATGTGAAATCAATAATTCTATTCCTACTACTTCAGAACATGCAATAATCACATTTAATAAGAAGGTCTTAAAAGGAAAGTGAACATTTCTCGTTAAACGCCTTGCTTCTCCTTCTGAATATTTGAAAATGTTCAGATCTAGAAAACTTTAGCTTTTTATTGCAATGGATTTTTTTCAGCTTGTATTACAGTGCTAAGATAGGAATTCACTACAGGATGCATCTGATTATACAAAACTATCCCTTCATAAAAATGGGGATCATTTGCCATGAAGTTTTCAAGCCTCATTCCATATAATCTTTATCCCACCTAAATTTTAATTCTATGATTTTCAGATTTTTTATCTCATCTTTTCTCTTACTTCTTTATACTAATTTACAGTTTGATGGAGATAACAGAGACAATACAGCAAAATACTGTTAAAGTTAGTGGGACTATGATCCTTCCAGGGGTATTCTGCCACGCCAGTGGGTCCTTTCTAGTCCTGGACTTCTGTACAATTATGATGTTTATACCTATCATGATGTGGAAACAGAAAATGCTTGGTATTGTGAGCTTTATATATGTAATCGGATATTGCAGATTCACCAAGTAAAAAAATGTTCCTGAGAGAATTTGTTGTAAGATCAGTCCTGCCAAAGTTGCTGGTTCTGTGTTACTCCATTACTTTTCTGAACACCTTGTTTGCCAGATGTCACTATAAAATATGCAGTTGTCATGTCACAGAGCAGCAAGTGTAACTGTCTTGAAACTAATTTCTTGTTTATTTAAAAACATGTTCCATGTGAAACACTTTTTCTTTCCTTTTTGTAAGTGGAAAGAGCCATCATTCAAAAACAAGTATTAACAAAAAACCTCACTGCTTCAAAAACATTTTAACAAACTAAAACATAAAAACACAAACACCCCCCCCAACAGTATAAGTTTATATTTCCTTTATTTTTTACATACAATAAAAATAATAATGATAATAATTACTATTGCAGTTCAGTGTACTGGTCAAACTGCATTGCTTTATATTCTCACTCAGTGGCTGAAAAAATCAGAACTGCTAGATTTGGTAGAGTTGAAAAATGATAGCATTAAGCACTAATTGCTTCCTAACTCAGTAATTTTTCTACGATGCAATTAGGTGAAGAAATCAGGTCTTCACAATTCCTAAATACCCCTCAGCAAAACTGATGGTTGCACATGTGTGATAAAAATCTTTTCCCAGCTGAGAGACAGTGGACTAAGATCAGTCTCACTTTGTAGCTGAAATGTGCATCACTCTGGTATAGATTCAGCTCATAAAATCAGCACCCATAATGGCATAGAAAAAATCCACGTGTTCTTGAGACACCTATGGATGACCCATTTTGTCAGAATTTTACCATTTTTGAGGACATGGGAGGTTTCAAAATAAGAGCAGGCTCAAAGGATCTAGTGACCCCAGAAATCTATCTATCACCATGACCACATCCAAGCACTCTGAACTCATCACTGAAATCAGATTCTTCAGGACAGATGATCTGGTGGAAATGATGTGGAACCTTCACAGTTTCTCAAAGACATATGTGGTTGCATGCAACCTTTGAGGAAAAGAAATTCTTTAGATACTAACAAACACTTCTTCAGATTTTATGAAATCTGTGAGTCTCTCATTTGAATGCATTAGGACCTCTGCCAGCGGGTGCATGTAGAGTCCTCTAAGTAAATTACCTGAGTAAATTCACTCAGGTGACACTGGGGTGACATAAAAATACCACTTTGACCATCTTTGCTAAAGGCTCTATCTTGCACTAGATTTCAGAAGGCTTATGGAAGATTAGGATTTGTATACAGAACAATCTTTGACTGCTTGTTCCAGGGCTGGATGAATGGCAATATGTCCCTCATAGGTTTTACAGGCATGCTTTTCATCAAGGGACTCACCTAAGTAAAGTATCTTCTTGTAAAGTTCCTGCTGTGCATAGCTTGGAACTATTTTTAAGATAGCATTAAGATTCACCTTTTCTCTCTCCTTGTGGTTTCCTCTTACCCAATCTAGACACCTGACCACTCAATATTTTCCATGTATTTTACTATTGGCTCATGCACTGCATTTGGAGGCTGAACAGATGTTTTGGGACAATACACACTTGTTACCCTCAGAGGAACTAAAACTGAGTGTTACATAACCAGAGAAATAAATTTATAGAAACCTTTTTTTCTCTTTCTTTTGTGATAGGCAAGCATAGGAAATACAATTACAGCAAAAATATTAACAAGGCTGTTTTAGACAGTCCCCTAATGATATATGAGTAGACCACAATGCTGCAAGTTGTATAATCTGCATTTTTAGTCTTTTATTACAGATACAGTTAAGCTTAGCAAGCAATGAGTTTCTTTGTATTTGTTGTGGGTGCTTGGGAATGAACAAATTGGGTCTGTGGTTGGTAACAGGGAAGATGAGTGTTTCTGCTGAAATTCTTGCTGGATTATTTTTTCACTTAGCTGGTGTTCCTTTCTTCTGGAGATGTGGGAGATTGAAGAACAGGGCATTTAAATGCTGTTGCCTATGTCTATTTTAGCAAGTAGTATAGTACAAGAGAAGGTCGCTGGATCAAAGCAACTAAAAGCACATGTGGATCATGTGTTTCCAGCAGAGAAGCTGTGGATGCCCCATCCCTGGAAGTGCTCAAGGCCAAGTTGGAAGAGGTTTTGAGTAACATGTTCTAGTAGAAAGTGTCTCTGCCTGTGGCCAGGGAATTGGAACTGGATGATCTTTAAGTCTCTTCCACCCCAAGCCATTCGATGATTTTATGATATAGAAACACTGGATTACATTTAATGTAAGACTGGGAAAAAAAATCACAAATGTTGGTTCAAATTTATCTGAAGGATAAGTGTTTGGGACTTCATGTCCCAATCAGGGATTGAAATACATTTTTCATGCACCTGAAACCGATCTTCCACATCTGTTTCCTCAGATAGAACACTTGCTTATGTGCACCAAATCACCTCTGAAATGAAAAATATGCAATAGATGTTGTTACTGGAGTTTTGTGTCAGAACTACTTTATTGCCTCATCCTAAAAACTAACACTGTTCCAGCTTTTGATGGATATATTTTATTTATTGATCTAGAAAGAACTACAGTTGGTATTCTCTCAGGACCACCACAAAAATATTGCTCCTTTTGCCAACTTTTCCAGTAGAGGCATTCCTGTAGCACAGTGACATCTGGCAGTTTGGAAATTATACTTAATACAGAGAGTGAAGGGTAGAATAATGTTCAAGATATGAATGATGAGGTGACAGAGGTGTGCCCAGGGTAAACAAGTGGCTTCAGTTCCTGTTTCTTCTATATTGCATATGTTTTGAAGGATTTAATACTTTTCAGTACATTTTCTTGTAATGATAGATTTTATTTCCCAATTATTCTGATGTCTCATTCTTCTCCCTCTTGGTAGGTCTGTTCAAGTTCCCAGAGCAGTCAAGCTGGGTAGTGCTCTTTGTCACCAGAGTTCAACACAAGCCTATACTAAATATAACCTACATGGATAGAATATGAACTTTGGATTACTTACTTCATCAAAATAAACCAAAGAAGTGGTTTTGAAAGGACCAAGTTTCTTTATTATTATTATTATTATTACTATTATTATTATTATTACTACATGATTTTATGTGGTGCTTGTACAGATTGCTGCAATGTTTTAATGAAAGTTTAGAAATTTATAATAGGAACAACAATAACAAATTCCTGAGAATTATTTTGCTCTTGTGCTTTACATCATTACTTTTTACCAAGTCCTTCAGGCACAGTAGGTAACAAAAATCTCAGGATCAATAATATGAAACCATAAACCCACAATAAGGTTTTGGTGGGCAATATCCAAAGATATAAGTTGTATCAAATTGCTCTTCAAAAGTGGTTAAGTGGTTTATTCACTTCATTAAAAAAATCTAAATTCTTTACTAAGTGGCTTTCAAGTATTCACAGAAATTTAATGTGAAACATTTATATTGGAAGTCTGAAATTTTTTAAAACATCTCAAAAATGTATCACGAGACAACTATTGAGGCCAATGCAACCTCAGTTGAGAGAGGAATTGTGTAAAGAATTTTACACTGGATACAGATTTGTTCCTGTTGATCTCCACCTGATATTGCTGCAGGTCACTAAGATGATCTCAAAAGCAGAGTGAGGATCGCATCATTGTTATCCCCCTATCTTGGGGAAAATTGATGGTGATAGGAGCAGGAAACTGAATCAAGAAGATTTTGTTTTGTTTTGTTCTCTTTTCCTTCCTTGTTTCATCGTCCTTCAGAGCCTAAAGTTGGAAAATTCATGGAAACTACTAGGTGAACAGAAGACCAGCTAGATTCCCAGATGAAAGTGTGGGTGAGATGTGAGAATTAAAATGTTGAGGGACTTGGAACAGCAAGTTTACAAATACCTATGCTGCATCCATGGAGAGGGTGAAGACGGGAAACAAACTCCTTTGATGCTGGAGGTAAAACATGTTCAGATAAAGATGATGAGAAGGAGCACAGGAGTTCTTGTACTGAATCAGACAAGTTTTATTTTCCTTCTCATTTCTTGAGTCACGCATTTTTGCTGCCTTCAGAAGTGACCAGTGTCTGGTGCTTGAAGGGAGGTTGAAGAAAAGCCCTTAATGAACTTAGCTAGTTATGTGAAAAGGAAGGCAGAGAAGAAAATATCTTCTTGACCCCTGCAGCTATCAATTTACCCTCAGAAGCATAACAGTAGATTACTTTAACATTCATATTTTTGTTATTACTCACAAAATTATTCAGCCCTTTAAAAATCTTTCATATTTGACTTAATAATCTCCTGCTAGAGTTAATTCCAAGGGATGACAGCATGCTGTGAAAAGTATTCACTTTCACATTTTTTACTGTACTTTTGTGTTCCATTTATTTCATTGCATATCCTTTATGGATTTATTATGTCATAAGGTTAAGAGTAGGGTCCTATCATTCTGCACTTCATAAAAATAAATAGAAAGAACCATTCCATTTTCCTATGTGAAATAAAACTCAAACTGTTTTCATTTTGTGTTTCTCTACTTTCTGTACCTGCAAATAGAGAAAGTAAGGATGACAAAGTTGTTTATGTGGTATATTCTGCATAAATGTTTCTCTGTATATTCTTCTATTATCAATAGGTTGATTGACTCATAAAGAAATTGCAGGAGCAATGCAGATATTGATGTAGAAAATAACATTCACCTATCAACTAATTTTTGGGACTAATCATCCCCATGTTTGAGTTTTAATTCAGAGTATCACACAGAAATAAGAATGGGAAATACTACATTTTTAGACAAAAAAGGGAGCATTGTGTTTATCCTGCCATAGGTACAACTTCATTCTATTTTTATATTAAGCTCTATATCATAAAGGATCTGAAATCCTTCAAACCATGATTATTGGAATTAATTAGAGACAACTACATTTATGTTTTTGAATGTTGGACTGAGATTCTTTCAGCATGCTTTTAGATTACATGTGATGTTGATTCATAGATCATCACACTTTCTAGTACAAAGTAGAAATAGAAGTTAAGAAATGTACCAATATTCCAAAGCACCATTTCAGTAATGCTTGATAGCATGTGGAATCTTACTGTTGGTGAGAATCCCCAGAAATGTGCATACCCATATTTGTATATTGACAAATACAATCTTAATTAACCTTTAGCAGGAGTAGCTGATGAAGCTACTTTGCCGTGAAATCATATCCTGAGTGTCTATATTGATTCAGGTAAGCACAGATAATTATTTTTCTTCTTCCTCTTCTAAATCGAAACTAAATTGTATTTACCCACTCTCTATATTCCTTCAGGCAACTTTCTGGTAAGAATGGGAGCTGTGTGTAGGTTTTAGCCTGCAGGTCAGTGTGGTCAGTCAAACAAACTGAGTGACTCAAGAGGAGTTTCAATCTCAAAGATCCTTCTATTTGTCCTGCTAGCTTTTCCCAGGGCATCACTATCTGAGAAAAAAAACACAGCCTGAGTAACTTATGTTTCTCTTTCAATATTGAAGTGTTTCTGTAGCTGCACAGGATGATGAGAAAAGGAAGACTGAAAGGAGATGGAAAGGGGTTTAACAAAGCTTTTTGCTCCTTTGCATTTCCTCAGCTCTTCTCCGCATTTGAGAGGCACGGCAGTGTGCCAAATGGGTCATCAGGAGGGAAGCTACAGGGTACTCCTCCTCCCCATGCTTGGCTGCTTCCTCTCTGTAAAGACTCCTAAACTCCAGACTTCATTTTGAGTCCTTTGTATTCCCAGTATGCTGGAGGCCTGAAAATCTGAAGTACTTCCATTTGTGCACATCTAGGCGAGATGGAGTGTGCCAGAAACTGATTTTTTTTCAGCCTGTTTCTTCTGAACATGTCTATGCATCAGCTGTCAGCAGAGCACCTCTATATACCTTCTGAAAGGGCTGGGCACTGCACAAAGTAGAATCACAGGTGTTAATCTTTTTTTTTTTGTAAATAGTATGGAAATAATTGATATATATTTCAGACATCTGGGTTTCCTTCAACAACATATCTTTGAATTAGATGGTATGCTACATTTGCTTAGTATTTCCAGGTGTTCATCCAGGTGTACAGGTTTCTGTTTAAGCAATAGAAGTGCTGCCACTGCTGACCAGCCCCTGTAATCAAATCAGTGCTCCATCTGCTGCTGGGTAGTAGTCTGGTATTTTTAAAACATTCAGTCAGTATGAGTGGATGTTTTAAAATAAGGTGACCCAGGTTCCATTTCTTTATCTGCTTGACAAGGGGTATTACCTGTGAAATGTTTTATGCTCATAAAAAAAGTGAAGAAATTTTTGCTTCGTTTTCCTCTTTGAAGCTGTGTCTGCGTGTATAAATGTATAAATGATTGCAAGGGTCTCTGGTCTGAGAAGGCAAAGAGCATAGTGGTGTAACTCTGCACCTCAGTGCTGAGTAGTGTTGCCTCAGAGAAAGAAGGCTGACTGTATGGAATGTTTTTATGTCCAATCATCACTCTATTTTGTCATAGGATTTGCCCTGGGAGCAGAAACTGATATTTTCAAACTGGCGGGTGAATGAGTGTCTTTGTGTTGCCTCTGTACAGAGGTCATTATTTTGAGGTTGCTGAAAGCCCCTATTCACTGCAGTGGCTACCTGCATGCCCACCAGAAGTTGGATGTCACAGAGCCATGTCATTAGCTCTGGGTGTTGCATTACTGAAGCTTTTAGGCATTTAAGCATTAAATTGGATCCAGTCTGTGACGTCTTTCACTGTCTGACTTTTTTATTTCTTGCTGCTTCTTCTGTGCTGAAGATAATTCAAATTTGTGACATTGTTATACTCTGTTTGCTTTCTCCTTCTTACAGAGAATTGTTATTTTCAATTCCTTTTTATATCATTCTTCTTCAGCAATAATTATGGCTTACTTGATCAAGATATTCAGAGGTTGGTAGTATGAGTCACATTTCTATTCAGTTTCTACAATGTCAAAATGACACTTTCTTAATCCAAACACCTGCCAGTCCTTTGCAGTACCAAAAGCAGCTCAGTTCTCCATTCCTACCATTTCCAGTTTCTTTTTTGTTATACCACAATCATATAATCTGCATTCTCTTCCTGCAAGTCTTTTATTTCACGTCAATCTACATCCAACAGGCTACCTCCTCTTGTGCAACCAGTACCTGAAATCGTTAGTGACAATCCACCCTCTTGTTGCTTTTGTCTGTCTATAATGTAAATCCCATGCATAAATATATATACACACACATATGTATATATATATGTGTGTGTGTGTATATATCTATATATCTATATATCTACATTACAGATATGGCCAAAACCAAAACACCCAGTTTTCAACACTGAAACTACTAAATTGTGTGTTCTCAGCACCTGGAGAATTATAGCAGCTGGGGAGGGAAGGAAAGCTGATAGGTCAGGCTATTCTCTCCTTTTCCACTGCCAGGTTGTTCTCAACAATATATTCTTAACATTGCCTGGCCTATTTTTAAATGCAGCTTCTTTTCATACTACTTAAGTCTGAATAAGGGAGAGACAGATCACTCTTTTATAGCAGAATGACTCTCTTTGACTTAAAATTATTAAATTTATTTTATTTGGTGTATAGAAAAAGATGAAGTGCATTTCATTTTTATAAAGAACTAAAATATGGGTAATATGAAATCTAAACTAAAAAAGAAACTGGTCCAAAGACACTAAAAAAATTGTGAATTTTCAGGTTCTGAAAAATGTGTGATGGCTTTCTGAAAGATTATTACTTGGCATTTTTTGTTATAACTTCTATACTGTCAGTTAGATAACTCTTATAGTAAACTACAAATAGGCCAAATACTCAGCTGTTATAAATCCAGTATCCCTGCTGACAGTGCTGCTTGGCCAATTTGCACCAGCTTAGGATCTGTCCTTTTGATCTGGCCATATGTTTTTTGATGATAAACATCACAAATTAGGAATGGATTTACAGAAAATCTCTTTTTCTCTTTTACATCCCTAAGGATACATAGGTGACCACAAGATTTCAAATATTACCAGCTCTGGCTTTGGCATTAATGGCTGCTGTTTCAAAATACACTACTCTGTTGCAAACATTCCAGTTTCTTGACTACAGGAAATTAGGTTGCAAGTGACTCTTAATCAGCTACTGCACTGAGAAATGATGCCATCAAAACTAACCGGAAAATCTTATGGAAGCTAAAGTATCAAAAAATGTACCGAGCATGTACCTTCCCTTCTTAAGTTTAGCCTATAAGTATTATTTACTAAGCTTTAATTTTTGTTCTGATTTTCAAATCAGAAAAATGGATAGTTAGAAATGGGGGAACTAATGAGAAGTATATGGGAGGAGCAACAAAACTGTTCAGACAACACAATGAGAGAATCAACACCAAAGGAAAAGAGCCAGGTCTCCCTGCTGTTGTGTGATGTGCCAGTGGCCTGAAAGAACCACATCAACAGAATGAAGTATCTTTCAAAAATTTTGCTTTTGCCAATATTAATCAAGTCTTACATTAATTAAAAAAAATAAAAAAGACTCACTTAGAACTAACCAACCTGAAATAGGCAGGATAAAGGGGATACAAGAGAGTCCTACTGTGAATTGAGTTTGGTTTGTTGGTGATGAATTTAACATATATATACTTCAGCTTTTTTGAAACCAAATTAATTTAGCACGTTGCCAAGTAAGCCACTACTAAGGGGATAATATCAGAAAGCAAATGGCTCAAATATTTTCTTAACTGGGGGCAGAATTCTGGGAGCAGCAACCATGTATAGACTTATGAAAGGGATGATCGTGCCTGGTGCAGAGTGAACTACACTGTCACTATGCAGATCTGATTCTCTCTCTTTCTGACTGGGTACAGGATATTTAGCAGCTAATTCCTGAACAGCACTCTAAGGGCTTGCATGCAGGGTTGGGACCTAGTTAAATAGTGCTGCTGTAATTACAGTCTTGCTGCAGGTAGTAGAGTAATATGCTGTTGGTCAAAGTGTATTATAAATGTGTTTCTATAGATCAGATTTCGGGATAGAATAATTACCTCAGTGTAAGGTTAAAAAATAACCCAGGGAGCCAGGTTTGTGAGAAGCTGGACACTGCATTCATTGCTTTGCTAAGAACTGCTGCTAAGATGGGTGTCGAAAATGTTCCTCAAATGGGAAGACCACAAGATTCCTTCATAATGGAAATTGTTAGGAAACCTAAATAGATGAATGGACCCTAATTCCCCCTTCACATTCTCAGGACAAAGATGTATAATACACATCAGATAACAGCACATTGTAGGAAGATAACTTGGTTTTAAAGAAAATGTCAAGAGTCCCAGTATTAAAAAAAAATTCTTTTATAGCAGTATGGGCAAACATGGGAGCAGAGATGAGGTGGAGAGGAAGGAGTGAATTCTGCACAATGGTGGCAGTATTCACCCTTTACTGATTCAACCTGTACCACTTCCACTTCCCTAACAATCATTTAACATGCAACAGTGACTATATTAAGTATTTTTACTATTCCCTACAAAGCCACCCTGGAGGAATGGCACAGCAGACCTGCTAAGGCTCTCAACTTCCATGCTTTTAGCTTCATCCTAATTAGGTGGTGGAGTGAATGAAATTATTTTGCCATTCCCGTGTCCCAACTTGACAAACTGGGACTTGGCACTAGCTCAGACTAAGGCACTCCATGCAGCTATATATAGTATGTGTTAATGATGCTATTAGTAACACATTGCTGAATGTTAACATGTTAGAGCTTGTAGTTTCATCTCTCCATGGAAGCGACTTGATTAATGTTAGAACTTTTTAACAAAGGTATAATTTCTATGCCACTGTTTTATATCATCAAAGAAAGAGCCATAATCTTTACACTGAGTATTATTATGTTTAATTAAAAAGACTGTGCCAGGCTTTGTACTCCCCTATCCGCTCACACACATACAGTGTTTTCTTTTGTTTTTTTGAAAAGGGTGCTATGATTTGAGGGGCCATTGATCACCTTAGTGAGTGCCCTAATGCCTGGTCTGCAGAGGGCTGACAGGTACATAACAGGATAGTGGTTGCAGGGTGATATGTCCAGTCAGTGATATGTCACTTCAAGACATCTGCAGACCTAGTATTTTTAAATGAAAGCTTGTCAATGGAACAACTAAGAAAGCTCTTCTAATGAGAACAGTGACACAATGGGGACACATTCATCAAGGAATTAGCAGGTAGAGTGTTTTTTGGAAGAGAAGGTTGTTAATGATTAAATGGCAATCCTACTAATTAAAAGTCAAAAGGAGATAAATAAGGGATAAATCCCATGATAATTGCCAAATTTATAAATTTAGAGAAACCTAGCACATCATAAATATTAAATTGGGCTATTATCTGCAGTGTATTTGTGCCAGGGATCCATAAATAAAGACCTTGGGGACTAATCACTAGAAATTTTCATTATTTATCACCTTCCACATTTTAACAAACAGAAAAACTATGTCTTAAGCGTAAACCACAAAGGGAACATGCTTTTATTTTTTTTTTATTTGACGAATCTTTTGAGGAGAAGAAAAGAAAGAATAATGCAGCAGGAATGTACAAACCAGAGGAGATCTCAGCCATGAGAAAATCTGTCAAGACAAAACTTGGCTTCTCATTTCTTCTGAGCATTAACCTCCTATTAAGTACACTAGTTTTATGTCAATGTGTAGCTCCATTGACTTCAATTAGGCTATCTCAGATACCCACCCTGCTGAGAGAGCAACCACACACTTTTAAAAAAATCATCCTACACAGAAATGCAGGAAGAGTAGTGAATTGGGTCATTTGCATAATTTTAATCATTAGTCCTGCCTTGTACCTTATGTAATAATTTATGTAAAAAAAGGCACCCAAAGGCCTTTTTAGGGCCTGCGGTATTGCTACTGTTACAAATACAACTGGTTCATGTTCATTTTTGCAAGATTGAATGTGTATTATGTGCACAATTTTATGCACAGTTGGCTTCACTGGACCAGGATCTTGCTCTGCACAGGACCTGGGACTGTTTTCTTCTTGGCTCACTCAGTGTAGCTGAAAAACTGAACGGCTTGAGAAAGCTGGTCTTACCTACAAGACTCTCAAGTATTCTGGGAAATCAGAGGAGAGGATGGTGTCAGTTATGCATCAGTACAGAATCTGTAAAGAAGTTTAATTTATTGGAAGCTGAAAGCTCATTTGGAAACATCCACGGTGAATTGTGCCATGGACAAGTCAGACTGTCCCATCTGGATTATTCTTGGATATGCTTTGGTTTGGCTAGGTTATTTTTGATCCACCAGATGCTTGAGTTCCCATAACAAAGACAAAGTGTGGGAGACATTCAGCAGCTTGACACTGGGGTATTGACAAAGAAATACAGCTACTGACAATTGGCAGAGCTTTCCTTCGTATCCCTGCTGTCAGTCTTGTAGTAATCCTCTTTGGCCTTTTGACTACTGAAAAGGGATAATATTTTTCCTTATATTGGATATTATATAGAAGCTAGTAGTTCTAAGCAGTTAAAATACAGCTAAGAAGTACCAAGAATTACTTAAGGGGAGCACTAGACATCTATTGCTGCATGCTAAGCCATTCTATCTTTTTGAAGTATGCCAAGTAAACATGCTGCAATATCATTCACAGTAACACAGAGGTTGTAGGCAGAAGTGATATTCTGTGAGCTGCGATCCTGACTCCTTTCTGAATTCCAGTAGTTTAGAATAGGTAAAAGCCCTGCAAGTTTGTGAAGTCACGCATTCAATATGTGAGGCCAAGAGTAAAACTAAGACCCCTGACCTCTCCCTTCTTCTCCTTTAGATACTTTTCCCTGTAACAGTAGGTAAAATGCAGGAGTGGAATACAGTTTCTATTAAGTGAAAAATGAGCTTTTACAGTTAGCCATGAAAATGAAAGTAATAATTAAATCTTCATATAACTTTAGGTTGTATTGCAAGTGCTTTGCTGAAAAATTCGTCTTTAACTCATGGCCCGCAGCAATCACATCTGTTATATTTTAGGAACAGAAAGCTAATGAGGTGGAATCTGGAGTACTGAGCTTAATTGGGCTTGTTTTGATTAAGTGTATGTGCTGGGAATATTTTACACACTAGTATAAATTGCAAAACAGTCAACATAAGCCACAAAATTTGCAAAATCCATTGTGGGTAGTGTCAGAGAAAGAACTGTTTCCAATAAACAATAAAAGGCAGAAAGAGGTTTCATCTGAGGTTTTGATGAAAAAAAAAAAAGCTTTAATTTGCTTAATTAGTAGCTTTCCACAGTTGTAAGTGCATTTCTCTCTTGTTCACATACATACAAATGCACACGCAGAGAAACAAAAATGTGCTGTACATTATAAAACTGTTACAGCTTGTCTTTGGGTTGGGTAGATTAGGTCTGACTGGAAAAGGCATTTAAAGCTGCATAATCTTTTACAAGCATGAAAAGTTGACATATCCTTCATATATTGCATATTTAGCAGAAATAACAATATTTTACAGTAGTTTTAAAAACATGTGTTTCAAGGGGGAGATAGTATGTGGAGTTTTTCTCCTGCCAGTCCTTATCATTTTGGGCCATACTCTTAGATAATGTAAACCCACATAACTCCATTGACTCTACCACATTTTGCTGATCCACTCAATTTAGATCTGATCTCTCAAGTTCCTATGTGTATTCAAAGCTTAGGAGTTGGGGAAAGAAAAGAGTACTGTATTTTAGCAACATTATAAATGGATTTTTTAAAATGGATTTTTCTCTACAGTAAAAAATGTTGCATTCTGGATGTCTGATATTGTCCTATCATTCATAACTAGAAACAGAGGCTGGCTCTTCAAAGTAAATTACACATGAATGAAAAGTGTTTCTGTTTAGGTTGTAGTCAAAACCACATCAACAACAACAACAAAATTGTCTACTGCTTTCATCAGTAGCTCTCAAAACAGCTTTCAAAAAAGAAAAAAAAAGCCTCCATCTTTGCACACAAGGGAAGTAAGACACCAAGAACAGCTGGCAGAAGCTCCTGAGGGGTGATGGTCTGTCTAGTGGCCACCTTAGCTGTCATAGTCAAAGTAGACTGACATAAGCCACATGATATGGGGCATTTGACTGTTGAATCTTGTTCCAGCTTGGTGGATTTAGGATTACAGTGCTGACATTTATATAGCAGTCACACATGCTAGTATTTCATACTACCCAGACATGGCTATCTCATGTTGAGCCCTTTCAGCTGGTAGATATTTTCTCCCAATCCTAAATCCAAACTGAAAATTTTGGTTGAAATTTTCAAAGATTTTAAATTCTCATGGGATTTATTTATCAGGTTCTTCTATCTCTTTAGGGTCTTTTCTTCACTCAATTAATATGTCATGATAATTGACTAATATCTAAGAAAATTTCAAGACCTAATGACTTCATTTTAACTCCTTACTGGTTTCACATAATTCAAAACATTTTGCCTGAGATACCGTTATTGATAGGAAAAGGAAACATTTCTTCACATAAGTCTGAAGAATACTTCTCAGTATTCATGCTGCCTCTTCTGTTCTTCAGGTAATGGTGGTAAATGCAGTAAACATGGAAAGCACACAGAGTTTAAGGAAAAAATACTCTGCAGCCCTCCAGGAAAATTATGAAAATAGTTTTTTAACAGGTTGGATTGAATTCTTCTGGCAAATGAAAATCTCACTGGGGGATTGCTGCTCCTTCCAATGAGGAGGGAGAACTGTATAGGGGCACACATAGACCTCCTATATACTACTAACACAGGCTAAGGGACTGACTGAATTAACAGGAGACAAAGTACAATATTCAGGTTAGGTCTTGATGGAGCAAGGTCTTCACCCTTAAAAAAAAAAAAATCTGTCTAATACCCAGAGTTATTCAGGGCTTTGGCTTTACAATTCATTCAGAGGAGTGCACTGCTCATTGTGACCCCTCACACTGTACTGTCCAATTGGTTCAATAATGACTCTGAGGAAGGAGAGCCACCTACCCTATTATTGGCTCCACCTCCTGGGGTTTTCCTGAAAGGGATTTTCATTCAAGCCCGATCTAGAGTAACATATGCAATTACACTTGGAAGAATGAAAATGTGAAGAGGGCAGCCACTGCAGCCTCAGGTCACGAGACGATTGCTGGCTGTGATTAGGAGGATACCCCTCCTCTTAAATGAAGGATAATAGTGTTCATATCTGAGGATTCAGGACTGGCCATTGTCAAAGATAGCCCTATGACAGTTCACACAACAGTTCATACAGTCTTGGGTTTACCCCTCCCCTTAGCCTTTCAAAATGAAAAAAAAAGGAAAAGAACACTTTGAAAAATTTTCTACCTTCTTATTGAAAAACAAATTGGGGTAAAGGGGAAATAAATTTTAATATTCTGCCATTCTTCTGCCCAAACTTGTGCTACAGCTTCTTCATTTGAAAGTCATTTGAATGTTCTTTTTTTTTCTTTCTTCCTTTCTTTCTTTCTTTTTTTTGCATAGACACTGTTTCATGTTTCTAATATTTGATATAAAAATTCTGAATTAATTTCACTGTATTGAGCCTACTAAATATGACTTCTTTTTTAAGCAGGTTGCTCTTGTGAAAGGCTGTGGTCTCTAAGGATTTTCTGTCAGTCACCTCATAAAATAAAGGTTATTATTATTATCAGTGACGAACAATAGCTGATGGCTTCAAGTTGAAGAAAGGTCAAGAGACTAATCACTGATATGTTTTCAGCAGCTATCTTTTCTAGTCAGGACTTAAGAGGTTGTTAAAGGCATATTTTTCAGCTTTAAAATTTTTTCTGTTTGCTCATTGTCTGTATACGTGCATGAAATGTTCACACAAATCCACCTCGGGTCTTTTTGTATATGTCAAGTTTCACTCAAGCAAATAAGCAGAAAAGCATAAGCATTTTGGAATCTGGAGTATGAATACTTGTGGCATTCATAAATTGTGCGTCAGAGGGGAGCGAGTGGGTGAGGACTCCTTTTCTCTGTTAGTAGCTATCATGTCTGTGTCATCCCTGAGAAAATTTCAATTCTTTGAGTTCTTAAACCTCAACTCTGTTTCTCTTCTTCTGGAATGCTTCTTCTACCCACCTCACTGAAGAGCATGGGATACGCTGCAGTTCCTTCTTGACACCTTTGTTTTAGAATTCATGAACTATAAAACCAGACCAGGTTTTCTGGAGGTACATCCCTCTTCTTTTGATCTTGCAAACGATGGAGTATCAGTAATGTATGAGGCTGTTCAGATCTGGGAGCCTGAACAGAGCTGGTGGGATGTGCTGCCTTTGCTCAAAATTCAGTTAAAGCCTGAGAAGTTTATGTAGGTCAACTGTACCTTCCTTCAAACTGAAGGAGCTGGCCATGCTTGGAATATGTAATGTAGCTGGAGACACAACCTGAGACACATAGAGAACTATTCAGCCAAAGGCTGGTATCAACTGAATCCCTTCATTGTTCCTGAATGTGATGTTGAAACTACTGGACAAGTCATTGTTGGTAAATGACTGTCTGAAATAGTCTGTTTATTCACTATAGAGTAAAAGGAAAATATTACAGCAAGAGAAAAAGAAGGTGAAATTGATTTCATTTAACAACAACCTTCCAGCTTCACCTCACGTCTCACTCAAATAACCTTTGTAACTAATGACAGTGGAGCTTAAAAATAAAACACTTTTAGGCTAAAGAATTTTATAAGTCACCAAAATTATCCAGTGCTCACTATAGCCAAAATCCTACATGCTATTATGTTCTTGTTCCTCCAAGACTGCCTGCAAGTTAACATCTATAGAGCTATGAGAGGAACAAAAGGCGAACTTTGGTATCATCAAACAATATATTCATGTTCAAAGACATTATGGTAGGCTGAAAAATCAATCATTTCTAAGTGTTTTCTTTTTTGACTTTGTATTAAATTTGGAATGATTGTAATAATTGGTGATTTTGCACCTTTTTCAGGTCTAGCAACCCATCCAGACAGTCAAATTCATGCACTGTCCAGCCATATTACACTAGTTTTTTCCTTTCTGCCCCTTAAAATTTTAGTAGTATGCACTAACATATGTAGGCTATTCTGTCTGATCCAGATTTAAACTAAACCAGCCTTATCTGTCCCCCTCTGCATTTGTCTTATTTTGGATGACTTTTTTAATCCTTTGGAGTCAAGATTTAAAGACTGTTTGCATTAAAGGGACTTGTCATTCCTAAAAAAAAGGAGCCTGGATTCCTTTCTCTGCCAATTCACAGGTGATCTGTGTCTTGCACCTATATGTCTGAGGCACTGTTTCTGTCAGTGTACTTCCTTTGTTCTAAATATAACATCCCAAATATGTTTGTTTTTTTTTTAATTCTTTCTCCTTTTCTTTTTTTTTAAACTTTCAGGATACCACATCCTCCATGCACATTGCTGTAGGGAAAATTTTGTTTCTTATGTTTAGTGACCTTCACCAGATAGTACAAGGTTTATCTGTTTACTTACTTGGGATTTCTTCAAATCAATAGCTCCCAACTGCAGACCATGCACCATTAGTGATTCATGAAGCACTTGCTGGAAGTCCATAGAGAACTGCCTAGCAAAGCACAGGATCCTCTACACCTCCATCTGCTATCTTACATTAAAACCAGCTAAAATTATATTAAATAGTTTCTGAATGCCACTATTCAGAGAAGGCAGTTGCTGCTGTTACACAAGGCCGGTGTCTAGTTGGGAAATATTCCACGTCTGACTCAGTAGGGACTGAAAGTGGGAGTCAAGGGGTTGAAATGTCACCCACACCCCAGAACAGTTTAAGAACACTTGCTCTTCACAACTTCTCTCCCTCAGCTATAATCCTCTGATTGGCCTGTACAGAATATCCTTTGGCATCAAATCAGTTTTGTGATTTCTAAACTCTGACGGCTTTAATTTGCTGCAAATCTTTCTAGAGATTATGATACTTTGTACAGCATACCTATAAATAAGTTCTATGACAGCCTCATTAATCAGGCTACATTTTAAAAGCATTACCCTTTTTCCCCTCTGTTGAATCCACAGCTTATCTTTCCCCAATTATAATTAGTGTTCATTAAAAGCAGTACTTTTTTCGCAAACTCAAGAGTTACACTGGGCCTGATGCAGACTTCCTTCATCCTCCAGCTGATGAACCCCAATACTGGAGAGGTGTTTGAAAACTTGGCTCCACATTAGCAAATTACAAATGAACTATTTTAAGCAGGGTAAGCCTAAAGAGATCAGTCACAGTACTGTGAAGTTTGCTCTTGATATCTTTAACATAAAGATGCCTGGTTCTGAGAATGGAGCATTAATTGGGCCACCTTATTCATCTTGAGGAAAGTGGGTGACATAAACAGAAAGATCAAACAACAACCCCCTCAAAAAACCCCAAACATCCAAAATTGGTCAGCACAAAGAAACCTTGCCCTTCCTGTTCATGAAAGAACATTTTAATTTTTTTTTTTTTTTTTAATAGTGGCAGAAATATCCCCACTCTGGACAAACAGGAACCTTTGCAATTTAGATTTTGGACACAATGAGGTAAAGATATCAGAAATAAGCCTACTAGAGAAAAATATGGTTCCTAGGACTTCTAGACTCCTTGCCAAATGTTCTGATCAATCAGATAGTGTGTGCATTAGCAAGAGTCATCTCATGGAAACATTTACAAGTTAATTACGAAAGTCTAGGTCTATATTTTGGGAAGACATTTGGTTTATCATCAACATGGATTTAAAGCATGGAGTTGACAACCAAATTTTGGAAGAAATCTGTTCTTTCAGTGCATGTGAAGGGCGTAAATGGTACAGGATAGGAGCTTGAGAAGATTAATATGCCTTGCATCACTATTACGAAAAGCATTATGTTGCATAGAACTTCTTCATAAGGTCATTCCTCTATTTCTCTGTCCATTCAGTGGAGGACAGATATTGCCACAGACTGATTCATAAGGGATGTCTTTGGATGGAGTGAACTGACCGCAGAGGTGCTTGAATCCATCAATAGCAAAGAGACTAAAGTTAAATAAAAAGGTGGTTTATTTCTAGTTATTCTATGTGAGAAGAATCCAATCACAGATTTGAAAACATTAAGGTACTTTAGAAGAAGATCTACCTGACTGAACTTTCTCACAGATTAATATTTCAGTTCCCACCAAAACATTAAGGTACATGCAGAAGTACATGATTAGGGAATTCAGATACTTTTAGAAGTCAGGAAGAAGACAAATGGATGTTTTCAGAATCCTAGTTTTGAACCTTAGTAGGTCAAATTTATTTATACTTTTTTAGTATTTTGCATTGTCTGTATCTGCCCAATGGTATAAATGTCACAAAGACAGGCACTTCTTGAATGTCTCTGAGTATATCCAGGTCCTGAATCTTTTTGTGATAATAATGTGAAATAGAACTGGATTAAGTTTTAAATACGAATATTTGTGTGGTAAATTTTGTATAGGAAAGGAGAAAGTTGCAGTTGCTCAATTGGTAGAAATAGAGCAGAGTGTGTCAGGTGTGACCATCAGCATATCAGTAACCAGAGTTTGTGAAAAACCAATGAGGATGCTGAAAGGCATGTCCCACCAGTACAATCACTGGAAATGAAGTTAAGGTAACTTTCACACCCATCTTCCCTTCTGTTTATATGTAAACATATCCACAGCTATAACACACATCTCTTTAATTAACAAATTGTCAATCTTGTCAATACATTCTGATGTCCAGTACCATTATGCTTTCACCTAACCTAAAATTTGTAGTCTCTTGTTAGGTGCATGCTCCGTTGGAGTCTATTTCATACTTGTCAGGTAAAGCAAATTGCACTTTTATCCCTCTTCTTTTTCTTAGCTGGCAGCAGAAATAATGATCAGGATGCCAGAACTCAGGTGTGATGAAGACCAGTGGCTACAACTGAAAAGGAAACTGTGAAATGTGCTCATCTGGAAATTTGGTTCATAGGTGTCCCCTCTCCCACCCCATCACATCAGGTTGTGAAAAGGTTAGGTGATACTGTGAGAAACAATTGAACAGGAAGACTAAAACTACTCTCTCTAAAGAATAAGATTTTGTATCTCTTTAACAGAACTTCTTAATATCCAGTGGTGAAGTTATTTGCAGGTCTGTGACAAGGATTCTTATTCCCACAGAAGGACAACTCTGTGAAAATGGCACTCTGCTGTGAAGAGGACAAGGCTGCTGCAAAAAGGAATGATAAATCATATTGAAGAGATGAAGAAAGTAAAAGCTAAACAGGGCTGGAAATGGTCAGAAAGGAAAGGATTACAATGGAGGTCTGAAGAGTCTTCCTGTTTTGTCAACTTCTGTTTTCAGAGTTAAATTTTGTTGCAATGAAAATAGGAATTTGTTTTGGTTGGTTTTATTTGAGGTTAAAATTGCAAGGTGACTTTGTCTTTCACGTGAGATATTGTAAGAAAATGCATGTGATGTGTGCAGTTTGTGATGACTGAGAATGATCACAGGAAGGGATGACAAGGAGAAAAGGAAATTTTCAAAGTCAACTTTAGAAACTTTAAAAATGAAATATTTTTAAACCAGTCCCAGAATTCTAATGATTGCATTCTGTACAGTTTCATTATGTACTGTGATTTGTCCATGGAAGTTTTGCTGATGCTTGCTGGTCCATTGCTGTAAATCATAGTAATATGCATAAAGGGGTTAATGATGACCTTACATTGTGCTCAGTTTAGCTAGAAACACTCTGTTCTTGCTCACCCTTCAGTCAGGATGTGGGCAAAGTGAATTGTAAGGAGATGTTATACTTAGCACCTAGCTAAGTGTATATTGTTCTGTGCTGTGCTATGCCATGTGAGCATACCATGCATCCACAGGGGAAAAACAAGCTGTCATTGTAACACTTGAAAGTTAATAATCCTTTTTTCTCATTAAAGCTTTTCAGCTCAGAGACAATACTGATTGGCGCAGGGTTATACTGCTGCTGACTCCCAGTCTGTTGTCATCTCCCTTACTTGGATGACCTTCCTTTACCTTGCTTTGGCTTGCCCTACTTGAAACTGGGAGCTGACCTTCCTTCAAACACCTTCCTGTGAGGGCCAGAGGATGGCAACAGCCTTCTACAATTCACTGGGAAAGACTCGGTGGAGAAGATTATCAAACTGCAGCATCGAGCAGCAGGTGCTGGGCTTTTACAAGCCCCACTGAAATGTGCAGCTGTGCAAACCCTGGGAAGAACAAAGACAGTCTGCAATGGTTTTGCAAAGTGGAAGCTCCCATGCATATTGCAGGTGTTGAAATGAGGAACAGGATCTCTCCAGCAAAATATGAAAATGTCTTTTTAAAGGAGGAGGGAGTCACTTCATGGGAAATACCAGAAAAATTACATCTTAGAATGGCCAGATTTTCTCCCATGACTATAAACACCCTCGACAGCATAGCTTGAATAACCATGATCAGTGAATATGTCTTTACTGTTGATTTCAGTAATGAGCAGATTGAGATTAAATCACCTACATTTAGCAGTCTGCAGCACTATAATCCCTTCACAGTTAATAGCCGCACAGCTACATCTGAGACAACCCTAAAGAATTCAAGGCATCCACACCAGACTGGCAGATATGACAAGGGAATTAGATCCTCTTCTAGAACTACTAGCAGATGGAGATGGGTGGAGTCTTCTAGGTCCTAGGTATTTAAACTATTGAATTCCACCTCCCAGAACGTATTTAAACTGTTCCTTGTGGACTTGAATTTAGGTGTCAGTAGTCTAAGTAGGATCCTATCCTAAAAGTTGGATGAGATGAATTCCATCCATCAGATCCAAAGACCTATGTCAGTTTTGAAACGTGCTACATGCCCTTCATGAGAACCAGCAGTATTTTTGCTGTGTGAATTTATGCTCCTCTATGGAAAGATGTGAACTACTGGAGAGAGTCCAACAAAGTGCTGTGAAGACAACTAATGGGCCTGGAATGTCACTTGAATGAGAAAAGGATGAAAGAGGTGGGGTTTTTTATTCTAGATAAGGGAAATTATTTTGAAGCTACAACCTCTCCCACTAACTAAATTGCTATTGTAGTGTATTGGGTTTGCATGGCCAGGTTTTGGGAGTGGGGGTGGTTGCAGTAGTGGTTTCTGTGAGCAGCTGCCAGAAGCTTCCCCCTCGTCCAGCAGAGCCAATGCCAATGGTTCCAAACTGGACACACTGCTGGCCAAGGCTGGGCCAGTCAGTGATGGTGGTAGCGCTTCTGTGATAACATATTTAAGAAGACAAAAAAGTTACTGTGCTGATGTAATTGTGCTCAGAAGAGAGGAGTGAGAATGTGTGAGAGGAACTATGCAGACACCAAAGTCAGTGGAGCAGGAGGAACAGGAGCTGAAGCAGAGATTCCCTTGCAGCCTGTGGTGCAGCCCATGGTGAAGCAGCTGTGTCCCTGCGGCCAATGTAGCTCCATGTAAGAGCAGAAATCCACCTTCCTTCCACGGAAGACCCCACCCTGGAGCAGTTGGATGCCCAAAGGAGGCTGTGACCCCACAGCAGGGACCCACAGACCTGTGGAGAGAGGAGCCCATGCTGGAGCAGGTTTCCTGTCAGGACTCACGACCCTGTGGGGGATCCATGTTGGAGCAGGTGGTCCTGGAAGGACTGCACCCTGCAGAAAGGAACCCATGCTGTAGCAGTTCATAAAGAACTATAGCCCATGAAAAGAACCCACACTGGAGAAGTGCATGGAGAACTGTCTTTGTGGGAGGGATCCCATGGGAGAGCAGGGGAAGGTCTCCTCTCCTTGAGCAGCAGCTGGAACAACATGTGATGAGCAGACCATAACCCCCATCTGCTGTCTCCCTGCACCTCTGGGAAAACAGGTGGAGCTGGGAAAGAGGAAGGGGTGAGAGGGAGTTGTTTTTAAGATTTACTTCTCTTTATCCTGCTTTTATTTTGATTGGTAATAAATTCAGTTAACTTTCCTTAGTCAAATGTGTTTTTCCCGGTATGGTAATTGGTGGATTATCTCTCTCCCAGTCCTTATCTCAACCCATGAACCCTTCATAATATTCTCTGTCTCCTGCTCATTTGCAAAGGGGGGTGACAGAGAGGCTTTAGTGGATACCTGGCATCCAGACAGAGACAACCCTCCACATACAGTGCAAACACCACATTTTCCATAGGGTATTTTTAAATCCTATCTGTTATAAAATACAGATTAACTTGTATGAGTATGTCTGTCTGTTGGCATAGTTTTTCAAGATAAAATCTCCCTGAGGAGGAAAAAGTGCTGAACACTTCTACAATAATCAAGGCAATTGGCAAATCAATTATACCACAGGCGTCTTTCCTCCCATTTAGGAGTTCGTTTCATTTTTACACCATAAATGTACAATCTAAACCAACAAATATATTTGATCTAAAAAAAAGAAAAGGCTTTTAACCAAAATTTAGGAATGTCCTGAACAGCCGATTGCTTGTGCTGCCACAGTTCTAGATGCTATCATCAAATATATAATCACAATGCATTGAGATAGTTTGGATCGTGTTTTGCTCCACAGATAGGACAGTATAGCCTAACATTTGTCCAAATTGCCTTGTAGCTACAAATTCAGATTTGATTTTTTCCATTTGCCCATTTGTTCTGGATAAATTGAAGCCAAAGATCCTTCCTTCTTAACATTTTCTGTAACAAATTCAATTTGTAGAGCTGTGTCATAATGGACTGACCATAAATGGTGCAAATCTGCCAGTAATTGGCAAGCAAATGCTGTCTGAATTTGATTATGGTTATTTTTATGGAGCTCAGGTCTTGCAAAGTTACAGATTTTTTATATGAATGTTGTGGGTATTCAATTACCTGCAGGACTGTGGACTAGTAATTCACATGTGTTACCTGAGTGACTCCTGAATTTACTAAGCAAAGGTGTGCTTAGAGTCAGGTCAAGGTGATACAGGCAAACCTTCATTTTGCTGCTCTCAGGACAAAGACCTGGGACTAAGTCATGTTTGTGCCATGGCAGCAGGTGAAGCAAAAGTAGTGGAAGGAAGAAATGGGGAAGAATACTTCAGAATCAGTTTTGCTGGTTCCACTGCCTCCATGGGGACAGTAGAACTGTGATTTTGCCTTGAGGACCCATCTATGTAATTTTAAACACGTTCTTTCTCACACCACCTACCTCCTCTCTAACTGAACTTTCTCCAGTGGTGGCAATGGCAAAAAGTAGCATAGCTTCTTAGGAATTTAGTAAAGAAGGCATTAGGGATTTGTTCCCTTGTCTTTTCTCCTATTAGTTTAGGGAATTGCCTACCTTGCTCATGTGTGAGTTAATTCTCTTTATGCGTCCAAGAACCACACATACAAAACATCCTGTACTTCCCATGGCCAAATAAATTCAAATAGCACAAATATCTTACTACCAAAGAAAATAATATCTGTGTTTTCAAAGCAGAGTACTATGAGGACAGAGAAAGAAGTTAGGAAGCTTGCTAACAGCATCCCAGGAATTAGCCATGGGTAATGAAATATCCAACTCAACATGCATAAGCAAGTACTATTCTAATGAAATCACCTTATCATTCAGATATTGGCTGTTGGGTTTGCATAAACATATATATTCGTATATTTTAACATAAATGATTTCAACCCTAAATATATATTAACCCTAAATGATTTTAGTAGAGAACACTGTAGAGAGCTTATTTATTGGCAGACTGCCTCTGTGACTGAGCAGGGCTGTGGGAGGCTTAAGTGTGTTCTGGGTAATGTTGTCTGATTTCTATTTTAATGGACTGAATAACTACAGCAGGCACTTATGTTAAATGGCCTGGCTGAGAACTCAGCAGCCATTTGAGGTAAGAGAGAGTTTATGATAAAAGTAATAATCTGTAAGAGTCTAAATGCATTGTTCTAAAAGAGGATAAAATGTGTAGTACCAGAGCCCAAGAGAACAGGTGGGACATTCTGTTCTGTAGCTGACCTATATGCTGATTTGCTGTGTGATTTTGCACAAATTTGGGGAATATTCCTGGGTGATGATTTAAATGTCCATAAACCATATTAATTTATTTTCCACTTGGAAAACCATGGAAGGAGAAATTCTGGATCTTAACTAATGTTCTCAAGGTGCTTTAGCATAGCTGGATGACTACTATTCAGTAAATATAACATTTAGAGAGTTAAGTTTAATCTATCTGAAGTATTTCAGGAGAATTTCCACTGAAGCTCATTGAGTTGTAATGGTGCAATGGTAGCATGAGTAAGATCACTTTTCAGTCCTTTATTAGGAAGGAAAACCCTACCTCTCCCCAGGTCTCTGTGCTGGGTTGCTGTTAATGCCACTGTGCTGGGTTGGGACATAACCTGAGGTGAGCACTGTTTTGTGTCCTCTTTACAGAGTCTGCACAACGTCAGCACAAGAGGCTGCAGCTCTTCGCAAAACTATGAAGAAGTTTAACCAATGATGACATGTCTGAAGATGGCTATGGGTTAAAACCACGTAGGACACCACAAAAAAAAAAAAAAAAAGAAAAAAATCCCAATAATTTTATCAATGCAATACTATATTTTTGATGCCTTAAGTTTTAGCTGTCATGTGCTGCCTAAGGGTGTATTTCTGAGCCTCATATTAAGTGTTAGTGAGCTCTCTTCACAGAGTAGGTAGACAAAACAAATCCTTTTTCTGATGAAGACCAAGAAGAACGAGTACAAGTTTCAGGCCCAAAAGCATAAACAGTGGTGGACTGAAGAGAGAAGCAAGAAGGATGGGGCCTCACAACCCAAAGCTGTAATTGGACAATTAAACCCCAATACGCAAATGGACCAAAACTTATAAAGTTTAAGACCTTGTGAGTGGTTGTCCATTTTGTGATCATTCTAAGTCCACCTTGGGTGTGTAGCCCTGGCCAGGCTCTTGTCCTGCCCAAGGCCTACCCTAAAGGCCTTTCAATAAATATTTACTTTATTCTCTAGCTCTGTCCAGTGTCTGTTCCAGGTCAGCCTTCCCAAAGCATCATTTTAAGACAAATACTTTAGTCTCCTCATGTTTAAAAAGTTCAAGATGGAGGAAAAGTCAGCAAAACAAACTTGACTCATAGAAAATGGTATTAACATTTTTTCCATTTCTTCTTATTTTAAATATTTTTCTCCAAGATTTTTAGATTTCACTCTCTAACTCACTGAGTCTGGGGAAAATTTGATTTTAAAAAAATAGTAATATAATATTTCAGTCAGAAATGAATTGAATGAAAGACCATACAGGGTATCATGGAACTTTTAAAAGATAAACATTTTTGAAAAACCCTGAATGTCGTTTAGAGTTTACCTTGATTTTTTTCATGAAGTTTATGTGCTTCTGACAGACAGAAACTAAAAGTGACTAGAGCAATTTAGTGAAAAGATGATCTGGTGAAGTACTTTTTTTTCCTATTCTTTTAAGAGCAAAAAGGGATGGTTGCTTTTCAAGTTTCAATCATAACACGAGCAGGTTTAAGAGTAGAGCTAGATCAAAAGAACATAGTTCCAAAGAAATTGAATTTTTCCTTATGGTCTGCAGTGAGTGGAAATCCTTGCTGTGTGTGTAACCCAGCCATCTAGACATGGTGGTACTCCAGTCAGTGAGAAGTGCATTCCCAATAAATTCAGTGAAGAAATGCTACAGGGTGATGTAGGGAATGTGTGGCTAAATTTTGGGTGCTTACAAGGGCAGACAGTGTTGGAGAGCAGGTGGGAAGGTTCCCTGATAGAACAACAGTGAGGGTCTAGGTTTGTAGGACCAACTCAATAAGTTTAAATTTACTGAGTTCCTACCTTTGTTCTTTTATTTTTTTTCCTTTTTAAATGTAAAAAGTAAAAATAAAAGGAAAAGTAGGCATCTGTTTAAATTTCTACATCAGCTTTGGACTTCTATGGACCAAGTGATTAACTTTGTCAGAGCTACTACAGCTCTGATTCAGTAAAATATTCTTTGAATCTAAGTTAAATCCAAGTGTTATGTACTCTGCTTTCCTAAAGAGAATGCAACCTTTCAAACTGAGAACTTAGATATGAATTCCAGACAATGGCAGCTCCCCCAAAAGAATTAAATGTGTGAGAACATTTCTGCCTATTTCCTAGTAGTCATTAAAAAAAAAAACCAAAAAACCCTCAGAAAGGATCTGAACCAGCATATTTCTGGGATAAATTATTTTTTCATAAGACACAAAAGAAAAATTAGTGCCTTTTGCTTAAGCATAGAGAATATTCCTAGCAGTCCCCACCTCCTTTTTCCCCCAAAGTGCTTACAGCTCTCTAAAGGTTTGGGGTTTGTGTCTTGAAATTCTTATGTTTTCTCAGCTCGATGTTTTCTGACAGATATATTTTCAGATCTTTTTTATTCTCCTTACATTCACTGAAGAGCTTTGTAGCTGTACCAAGATGTCTTAAAGTGTGTCTGGTATTAGTAACAGTACTACTTGTCTTTTTTATCTTTCTTGGTGCCTGCACAGGGAGTTGATGTAACCTTCCTTCCAGCACAATCAATGGACAGAGAGAGATGCAGGATGAGGGTGCGGTTAAAGCACAAGCATCCCATGCCTGTCCTGCTCCATGGAGTGCATACTCCTGGTTGTCGCCTTAAGCTTCCCTGCCTTGTGAGTGTTTGCAATTTTGTAGTGGAGATTCTCACTCAGCTTTATGTAAACTATGTATATATTTAGAATTATCTACTTTGTTTACATATTTCTCCTCTGGGAGGAGAAACATGATTGATAGTAATGTTCACCTATAAGGCCAGAAAGGTGGCAACCTGTGTAGCCAATCTTTTGCCTTGTGTAAAAGGTGTACATAAATAGAGTCAGAAAAATTAAAATAGAACTTTCCTGCTTGACTTTCTGCTGTCTGTCTCGTCCTTTGTGTGTCCGATATTGCGACATCTGGTGATAGAGACTGCAGAAAAAAAAAAGGAAAAAAAAGGTGTATTTTTGTTTTTTTATTGTTTGAAACATGACGGTTTTGCCTGCATGAGGCTCAAAGAACAGTCTGCAAGGGGTAGGAGAGCTTCCATATCACCTGTTTCAGAAGTTCTTTATTCACAGCACATTTTTTGCTTTGAACCAGCTGTTCAAGTGATGGAGCCTGGACAATACCTTCTGTTGTTTTCCCATTTATTTACATCCTGCAAATTTCACATATAACAAAAATATCATCAAAAGCAGAGTTTTGTTCTTATCATAGGGAAAAGACAAGCCTGTAGAGAATTTATTTCTGTCTCTGGACATAGATGGGAGCCTGAGGCAGCATCTATACCAGAAAATCAAATGGTGAGGGCTACTTTGACCCTGAGGCCAACTGACACCATCTAGCCCCATCTATGCTACTAAACTCCCATCTCCAAAACTAGGAGGTTGTTTCTCAGCTGTCTAATGGGGATTGCCCTTGCTTAGTTCTGACCTCCTGAGCACTCCTGGGAACTCCATGGGATAGTGCTAACCTGGACATGGACAAAAGCATGCCTAGAACTGGTTAATAAGTTAAAGGTATGGATGACTGAGCCGGCTGGTGTCTGAGCCCTGGCACTGTTTCATTTACTTGCATAAACTTGCCTTGATGCTCCTCTGTGGGTTTCAGATGTTGCTGTCTGTTGCTCTGTATCTCACTATTGAGCTCAAGTTCTGCAGCCAAGGGTTTGGAAGTGGGGAGGCCGGGAGATGGCTGCAAGGCAGAGATTAACTACTGCTTCGGAAAATTATTGGGATAACACAGGGCACACAAAAGAAGATGCAAATAAACATATATCCATGTTAGCATTTCTATTACAGAATTTAATTTTCAAGATAGAAAAATGAAGGGAAAGAACACCCAAGCACATCGTATGTTTCTTTAAAAATCTGCAAAAGAATTTTCTCGTTATATTAATTATTCCTGAATGAACTAGTACTTTTTCATATGCAAGAAGAGCTTTATGTTATAGCTTGGATTCAACCTGCATGACTCACAGATCAGCTTGAGTTGGAAATGACCTTAAAGGTCATCGTGTTCCAGGCCCCCTGCCATGGGAAGGAAAACATTTCACTGGTCCAGGTTGCTCAGGGCCCCATCCAAACTGGCCTTGAACACTTCCAAGGATGGGACAGCCACTACTTTGGGCAATCTGTGACAGTGCCTCACCGACGTCACAGTGAAGGCTTTCTTCCATGTCCAATCTAAATCTACCCGCTATCAGCTTGTAACCATTGCCCCTTGCCTGTCGCTACTGATAAAAAGCCCCTTTCCAGCTATCTTATACCCTCTTTAGGCGCTATAAAATCTCTCTGGAGCCTACTCTTCTTTTCTCCAGCCTGAACAACCCCAGGTCTCTCAGCCTGTGTATATAGAGAGGTGCTCCAGCCCCCGGTCAGCTTCTTGGTTTCCTCTGGACTCACTCCAGCAGGTCTATTTCCCATTCTGTTGGGGGTCCCAGAGATGGATGTAGTACTCTAGGGGGAGTCTCATGAGGGCAGAGGGGCAGGGTCATCTCCCTCGATCTGCTTTTGATGCAGCTCAGGGCACTGTTGTCTTCCCATCAACCAACATCCCCAAGTTGTTTTCTCCTCTGATCTCAATCCATTCACTTTCCAGCCTGTATTTGTGACTGGGACTGGCAAAGAATTGGCAAAGAATACTACAGAATCCCTTTGGAAGGAGAAATTCTCCTTTTTTTTTTTTTTT
>VZDJ01006028.1:14706779-14775024 GCA_008694505.1 Cyanoderma ruficeps
TTTTCTTTCCTTTTTTTTTTAACACAACTTCATAGGTGTCCATTGTGACCATGAAAACATTTGAAAAAAACAGCTAAAAGGGGGGGAAATACATCAATGTTTTATAATGCTCTATTCAATGACAATAGGTGATTTGTACTTGATCATAGCCTTGAATTTCTATTTGCAGCATGGGTATACAAAATGAAAAGCAATGGAAAGTTATAGATAATTTTGGTTCAATTATAAGGTAGAAATTTTAATTTCTGAAGCTAAATTGAAAATAGGAGATAAGAATATAGTTGGTTTTATTTTGTCTATTCAAAAACTGTAAAAAAAACCCTCTGCCTAAATGTTAGAAAGGAAGTGAGACTGTTTAGTTATTAGAATTTAAAATCTTAGTGAAACATTGAAAGAGAGAGTAGCAATGTGCATTGAGCCTTCACGAGTAGATTGTTCAGGGGGGTCATGTTTCCACTTAACTGGCTTAGAAGGACATGAAAAGCAACCAGTAGTTAATTTTTAAGAAATGAAGAACTTTTTTCATGTTTGACTTCCTTTGATCTCATGCTGTTACTTGTATGTAGACTTACAGCCACCTAAAAGATCTTTTGAATGGACCAAAAGTACTGGATCCTACACAAGAATTGAGATAGAAATGCCATCTCTGATAATATGCCATCTAAAAGTATGTTTGTGCTGCATACTGAATGTCAGTGAGACATCCTCAACTCCAAAGCCAGGAACAGGACTGGCTTGAGATGAAGAGTGCGGCCAATGAGCAGGGCTTGCTCCCTAAGGAAAAACCTCCTGCTAGCACCACTCCCATTCCTCATGCTGTGTTGCGGTGTGCATTTTGGGTTTTCTGAAGTTCTGTATGTTTTATGTTTGTAATGGTTTGTTCCTACACCCCCATCCCCAAACCCCCCCGATGGTGTTTCCCTTGTGATAGGCCTTGTCAATCACCTTGTAAGATCTGGAAGATTCTGGGAAAAAAGCCTTAGGATTTGACAAGGTACCCTGGTACCACCTTCTTTCATTGTTCTGTTAAGTTTCCCTGTTCTGGGTCACACCCTCTCTCCCCTTGGATTTATTCTAAGTTCTCCCCTGCTCCGTGTATGCCCCCTGTACTTAACATGAGGACAGAGGGCCTGCTGGGCACTCTTCTACACATGGGAGGTAGCCAGGTGGAATAAAGCCGGGTGAAACCCAAGCGAGAGTCCACTCTTTCTTCCACACTGTCGACCACGCTTCAGCCTGAGGTTCAGACCCACCAAGTTTTCCTTATATAGTTGCCAGAGAGTGAGCTAGCCGGTGAAGCAGCTCCGGGACACAGCTGTAATGCTGGAGCATCTCAAGAAAGCTGTACTCTCTGCTGTGGGCACACCAGTCCGTGCAGGGCTTTGGGCACCAGGGTCCACACAACTGCCTGGAACACCAAAGCTGTGCTGTGTGCTCAAGAGTTAGATTGTTCCTCCAGGGCTGGAGTTGAAGAGGAAAGCATGACACAGCAGATGGTTTCAAAACAAACAAACACACACAAACACTCCAGGAAACAGATGGGAGAGCCCAAATGGGGTGAGCATTACTGGGATGATGTGGAGCAGTCTAGAGCAGCAGCTTTGCTGTGAGTGTTCATTGGCTGGGTGAGTTCATAGGCACAAAGGCAACACTAAGGCACTACAGAAGAGAATGGCAGGAAGGAAGTTATTGCTTTTTGGGGGGATTTGGTAAGAACTACTGTACTAAGCCGGCTAAGCTGGAAAACACTGGAAATGCTTTTATCAGTAATGTTTGAAACTGATCTCCGGGTGAATAAAAATGGATTATCACTATTCCAAAGATGAAGTGAGCGGGAAAACACTGTGATCCGTTCTAGGTTTTTTCATTCAGTTCTACCACCCCTCAGCTGAGTAACCCCATGGCCATATAACTTTCAAGAAGATAAAGTTTGGCTTATGAAGAACAAAATTAACTGGGTTCAAAATCCAGTCTAGATTTAGAAATGCAAATCTTCATCTCCTATTTTTTTTTTCTTTTCTAATACAAAGAAGTATGGAGATTGCCTACCTGTACACTGAAAGATGGTGCTATGGAACAAAAGACAAGGCAGATCTGGATTGTCCACTTTCCTTTGGGGGCCTCTATTTTTTTAGCCCATCTCCATGAATTTGCAAATGCAAATGTGATTTAATAAAGGACAGTGGGTGTTGGTACCATGTAGATGCATGAAGCAGAGAGAGATGCTGCTGGAGGGTGGATAATTCTAATCAAACTGCTCACACCTTGCCCTTCTTGACATGCAATACCACTTTAAACAGCAGTGCTCTAATAGAGAAAAGAGCTACTGTACTTACCCACTCAATAATTTGCATAATTTTGAAGAGCTGAAAATGTCACTGCTGTTTTATGATAATTGTGGGGAAATGATTAGCTATAGCATTTATGCATTTCAGGAAAAAAAAAGGAAGTATTTTACTATTCTCTCTTTAATATTAATAAGGATTAATAAAAAGAAAAATAAAATCACCTTGGAGGACAAACATTATGTATAAAATAATAGGTGTCATATGAAGGCACATGAGTCATCCATCCATTTGCAGTAGCCTGTCATGTCTGGGAAAGTCTTGAAAAGAAAACCTCTTGACTGCCCCTTTTGTAATTTCAAATGCAAATTTTAGTAGTAGGAATAGCTAAAAATAAACCATTATTTTCTTCTTTCTCTGCTTTGTAGTTTTGATTAGAATATACCAAATTTATAGCTCCTGTAATTCAAACATTTTTTAATTGTGACAAATATACAGGAGGTGATCATCTCAATTTCATCATTATTCTTCCAGACAAACCCTTTGAGAAGAAGATTAAGACATCAGTTCTAGGTAATGGTTTTTAGTCCTCAAAGCTCTTTGAATTTAGCAGGTTCTGTTGTTGTAGAGATACATAAAGTAAAGAGTAGGCCCAATACAAACCCTTACAGAGGCATGGTTTCATTGAAGTCCCTGTCCAGCATCCTTTGACTTCCTATGCCTTTCTTAGACTCCTCTTTTTCTTATACTGCAATAACAGCACAGCTGAGATTTAGAAAGGTCATTTTTACAATACTTGTGAAAACCTAGACTGCTGTACTTTGCCCAGCTCCATCTGGCCATGAATACCAGTCACAGGGTTTTTGGTCTCTGTGAGATGTGAATGATGTGTTTCTCCTGGCAGAGTCTGTTCTGACAGTCTGTGCAAGAATGGAGAGTTTTTTAATAGTTTTTCCTCACAGTTTAGTGAAACTGCTCAGTTACACTTACAGTCTAGAAAGGAGATGTGAAAAGAGATGACAATTACTGCTAAACATATGAAGATGAAGGTTTTAGGTGTATCTTCTTTATCCAGCACAATTTTTCAGTGGATGAAGTGTCACATATTTATATTATATAAATCCTCATTCAAAAAACAGCATAACTTCTATCCAAGTCTTAGTAAGTGTTCCAAAATATCACATATATTCTCTAGAAAGCTCTTGAGATATATTTATTTTTGCTTGATCAGGAAAATATTGCCAGGAATAACTAAAACATCTGTATCTAAAAGAACTATTTATTTTTCTCCATTATTAGAGGAGAAGACTAAACAATTACTGCCTTTTTTGAAATGTAGATGAAAGAATAAAAGGTATCCTGGACTGGCATGGCAGAACTAACACAGTCTCACAAGGAATGGTCACACCATCCAGTGTACTAAAATGTAACCCTGTGCAACAACCCAGAAGATCATCCACCATTCCTTGTAGGAGGGCTGGAATTTCAATAATTGCTCTGCAAGTTACAGTGTCTTGCTAGAAGTAAAGCTGAGGATGCCATCAGGAGACCTCAGAGTGAAAGACATATTTTCCACATTCACTGGAAAAGTTTGAAAAGTCTTCTTTTTGATACAAAAGTCCATATTGTTGCAATGCAGAGTGTAGAATTGTGTATATTCACCTGGACTATTTCTATGGTAATGTAGCCATCTTAGTGTGGCTCAACATACACATGACTTGACCTTGTCTCTCATTATTTAAGTCTCCTATACTCACTATCACTAGAAGACATTGGCTAGAGCAGCATATATAAATCTCTCAATAACAAACTAAAATCTTAAATTTCATTCTCTGGGGTTTTTTCACTACATATTTTTTTTCCGATAATTAGATGAAAGCATCCCTTTTTAGGAAAGGTCATGTTTTAACTCCACCCAGCAACTGAGTATCATGCAGCTGCTTATCCACACCCTTTCCTCCGTGAAATGAGGAAAATCCAAAAAAAGAGGTAAAATTTGTACCTTGAAAGAAAAACATTAAAATAATAATAGTAATANTAATAGTAATAATAAATAATTGTAATAATGAAAAGGGGAAAAAGAGAGGGATAAAGCCCAAGAAAGGCCTCTTTGGGCAATCTGTTTCAGTGGTTCACCAGGCTCACTGTAAAGAATTTTTTCCTAATACGTAACCTAAATTTGACATTGAATGCTGAAGAGCTTGAAAAAACACGAGATACAAACTGTCACATCACTCAGATACTTTTAGTTTATCGATTTCACCTAATACTTGTTTTTCCTTCCAGTAGCTGTGACAGAGCCTAAGCCACAGCTAGAATTTTTGTTTATTTTCCATATACATAACCACTTCCATAAGCACTTTCTTTTTTCGATGTTATCATTTTTGAGAGAGTGTTTTTATCAGTTTTTCTCTGTCAGGATTTTTTACTTAGTAGCTCATGCTACATCTTATTTATCAATAAAGGATTGTAAATACTGTAAGTTCAGGACTTTTTGAAGAGTATCAATCTATCTTATCAATTTATCTCATGAAGAGTATCAGTCTGTCTGCTTTCCCTTCCCCTGGTATACCCATAGCAGGCTTTATATACCTCATCTGAGTGAGCAGTTCAGAATGAAAAAAGTAATGTATACTGATAACAGTTATATGCTAATTCATTAAGGTCTGGCTTTAGCCAAGTGCTAATTAAAGGAGAAATATTTGAAGTATAAAGTAAGGCTTGCGAGCATATTACACACAAGTTCTTCCCTAACACATTTCCTGTCTATCACACTTATTACTGCAGGGTGGGCTGACAGGTTAATTATGTACTTGCAGGAAAACTGATACAGAAGATATTATGATCTTAAAAGCAAACATTTATAATCATTTTATCTAAACAAACAGAAGACAGACTCACCTTGCTGAAGGTCTGCATTTAGTGAACATTTTAAGGCAACAGTCACTGCACTCTCAAGGAAGACCCCTGGTAAGCTATCCATCAGTAGATACCAAGCCAGCATATATAGAATGTGCTGCAAGAATGTAACCTATTCATATGGTAGTACATGGGGAAAAAAAGGATTGATTTTGTGATGATGCCATAGGACTGGGATTTACAAAATTCCATTTTAATTTCCAGGTTTATTAATTTCCAGATTACTCATGTGCAGGCCATTTACTGACTTAGAGGCCCACTGAGAGAGATTATATGTGGAGGGTCACACAACATGGGGAGATCATGCTGAAAGCATCTAATGTGCCTGATTATTTGATTGCCATATGAATATATGTCTTACTATCTGGAAGATGTGTTCCCAGATGTATCAGATCCTCCCAGATGGGATCCAGTGAGGTTACACTGTGAGAGGGATCCTCCTAAAAAATATACATGCTTCTACTGTGCTGGAGTACAAAATTTTTTTTGCTGTTCTGAGACAGGCATCAGCTGATCGTGGTTCAGGCTGTTAACCTACATCTAGCAAATGTTTTGCCAGATCTAGAGAATGGTGTTCATGTGAGTTCATATGAATTTTCTGACTCGTGTAAGGAGATATCTGGACAGAGGCAAGAAGAACTAGTCACATGCTGAGTAAATGAAGATGTAGCTGCACTTATATCACGGAGATCTTTATGTATTTTATTTTAGAAGAAATCTCAAAACTTGACTCTGTTAAATCCTGACATTTTGAGGTTTTTTGAGTTCTTATTTTATATCTTCTCCCTTCAGTTAATCTCTTTTTTAAATGAGCTGCATTTTTACTCATGTTTCTTCCTTAGCTGCTTGCCAAAATTAACACTCACCCATGTAATGTCAGTCATTCTGTTGTGATTGTTCATTGCTTACTACAATCAAACCCAGACAGTAATTAAATAATAATGCCTTGATATCCATTCACTTCTTTTTCTGCAAGGTTTAGAATCCATCATAATGTGTTTTACCTTCCACTGCACCCCAAAACTACAAGACAAGTTCTACATCAGCTGTTGGGTTTCTATCAACTTTCCATTAAGGTCCAGCAGGCTGTGCACAAGTATTAGTTCACTCACATGGATCTGGTTTTAACACAAGAATAAAATCTTCATCAACCAAATTATTCAAGGAGTAATTGTTGGTATTTGTTGAATAATGTATTCTGTTCATGGTGCCTGAATACTACAAGAATGAGCTGAATAATTTTTTTGCCAAAGCAACAAAATCACTGTCTTGCTTTTGTTGAATAGAATTTTATCTAAGCTAAATGTATTCTAATAAAAACATAGCATAAGAGAACAAAATTTTTTACCCTTTTCTTCTTTCTGACAAAGAGTATGGCTTTAGGTATGTATTGTGATAGTCCTTAAGCTGTACAACAGATATTGAGAACTGACAGCTAGAACAATATCTTGTGTGGTGATTTTGAGAGACCACAATAAACACAGTATTTCTTACCTTCAGAAAGCATTTATTTTGTTGTTACTAGAAAGAAGTCTAGTAAGTGGGCCACAGTAATTGTGAAAGTAACTCAAGTTCTACTTATTCAGTATTAAAGTTTATATGTTCTACACATTCAGCTATTTTACTCCCCTTGTTTGTTTGCTAGAATCACGTTCTTCACTACATGAACATATATTGTACTATTGAAAAAATACACATGCTTTTATTTAAGGGCAGCACTGAACAATTCCACATGGACAGAAAAATCCGATTTTCAGCAATGAGCTGTTTCATCTAAGAAACCTGTGAACCAGGAAGTCTGGTCTGAATAAATAATGTGAACATACAACAGGCACGTATTGAACAGAACTAAGAGATGACAGTCCTTCAATTCAATACTGACTTGAATAATGACAAATGTGATCCCAACAGAAAAAGTCTGGCTGCTTAGTTCAAGCTGCTTCCATGTGGGTGGGAAGGATGTTAAAAAGGAGCAATTCTATTTGGAAAAGTTTGCACTGCCATTGTGTCCTGGCTAATGTTCCTTGAGGCAACATTTTAACTTCAAATGACTGCTGACATCTCCATTTATGCAGAGGTGTTTCTGATAGTTCTAATATGCTGGCCTGCTCTCTCTTTTGGTTAAACTGCAAGGGAACATTGCACCAGTCAAATCTAGTCAATGAATTTGCAAGATACTCACCTTTAACATTTACCTGGAAAGTAGAACAAGAGGATGGTATGGACCCTATGGGTCCTACATGCACGATTCACAAGTTATTGACACTTATAAAAAGAGAGTTCTATACGATTTTTTCATAGCCACACAATAATTCACATTACATTGACTGTTTCCTACAAGGATAAACACAGATTATCTTGAGACATGGAGTTTAAATGTTCTCAGCAGGTGCATGTTTGTGTGGACAAGTAGCACAAAAATTTGTTCCTTTTGGTTATTTCTTCATTCACTGATACGGAGACTCCCAATGTCAGCTTGTTTCAGCGTCAGTCAAAGGACCTTGAAAGCTTACTGAAATCAGAAATCAGTAAAAGTAACATAACTAAACATAAATTAAGCACATGCTTGCAAAGAGCATTCACTCAAGAAATGAGTTTGATTTAAACACTCACTTAAATATTTTGCTAACTGGGTTCTAAATAAGCAACTGCCACTTCATAGAAAATCATATTCTGATTGGTATGCTTAATTCTGTCTACTATGGAAGAATTTATCTTCCTTGTAAATATTCTTACCAGCACTGACTGTGAAATGTTGGTTTCGTCAGAGATCTCTTCCCTACCCTCACAACACCGCATGAGATCAGCTTAATAATTACAAGGAATTCAATTCCTGTTGGTGACTTCAGCCTTGATTGCTATGAGATTCAGATGCTGTCACAACCCAAGGTGAAGGCTTCACCTGGGGAGAGAAGCATGCAAATACTGTATGCTATAAAAAGGAGAAGAGAAATACTGACAAAAATAAGGCAGAATTGTCTCAGAAAAGCTTAGAGTTTCGAGTTTTTCATGCAGTTCAGAAGATTAATTAACTCTTACTTAGCTTTGAGAGAGAAAGAGAAAAGCTGTACTTGGATCAAAGACAGATACTTCATTGCTTCTTGCAGCAAAGACAAATTACTGTTGAAGAATACTAATATCTCTATTATTCAGCACATACATATTCTTATGCTGCTAGACCTTTCACATCATGTCATTCTTTTGAATGCAATAAAAGTAGTCACTTGTAACATGCTACCAGGTTAGTGTAAAGTGGTCTTCCTCATTCATGAAGACTATTTCTCTTTTCTCAGACCATGATGATGAAATTGAAATTTTTGTTTCGTCTTTTTGGCTGCTTAATAAATATAAATCTTAAAATGCTTCTCTTTAAAATTTAAATTAAGCTTTGATAATTTTTTCATACAACAAATTCACCTGTAAAAGGTTTCTGAGAATGTAGAGAAATTTACCCTCTAACTTGTGAAACAGTTCATTTTCAGATATGTTTGAGAGGAGAGCACACTAAAGACTCTTTTGCCCTTGATTTAAAATGGTGAAATCCAATGGACTGGGTTGTATTTTGCAGTTATAAATGAGTACTAAATATGTTCTCAGAAGGAGAATGTGAGTTATTCATATTGAAAAAGAAAACATAACAAAAACTTATGCCTCTGATGAGATTGTGATGAGTGGAAGGAAGAGCCAAAGGAGAAAGATAACAGTAAATAAAATGAAATTATGAAAACAATATTTGGGAAAGAATAGTAATTAAGAAAGAAATTTGTTCTCAGCCACACACTAATTGGTAGAGGTATACTTGAAAAGGGAAAGCTTATAGAATTTATCTTCCACCCTGTCTTTTAAAATTCCCATATAAAGATGTATAGATGCTCCTATAATTTGAAAGCAGTCATTTAACCTTGTATTCCATCTCTGTCTGTACTTTGCAACTGCATTTGGTTCTTTAAAAATCTGCATAATATTTACATAATGAGACTCAGACCCTAATATGCCAGACAATTGTTCAGCAAACTTCCCTTGTAAGCAATTATAGACAAAGAGAGAGAGGGAGAGGGAAAAAAAAAAGATAATAGAGAAGTCATTGGTTTCTGATATGGAAAAACATCTAAATGTCCATCCTATCTCTAGGCTGTTAGCTTATGCCTTTTCTGTAAGACTTTATTGTGGCCCAATATGTCTGTTATTTGAGTCTCTAGGTTATCAATTTCTTCAAATAAAATTGTAGTTAATATTTGCGAACATTGCATATGCCAGGCTATACTAGCACAAGTACAATGTTAGCTAGCTTCTACAAAATATGGCAAACTAACAGAAATTGCAGATATTCACACTGTGTCTCTGTCTGAAGTCTACAGAACCCTGCAGAAAAATTTGCCTGAAAGTCTTATGGGTCTCACAAACTTGTAGAGAAGAAATTGAACTATTTTCAACTTCTTTTTTCTCTCTGCCTCCTGTTGATCTACACGGTCATTTCCTGTAACACACTATTTGAAATGGAAGTTTCATATATCATAAGCATAATTTTCTTCTATATTCTCATGACCTCATGAAAACAAGGAAAATGATAGAGGGATCAGTATTTAAAATGATTTTGATTTATGAAATTTTATCACAGATTTGGTTGCTGGTAAAAAAAGACCTGAAGTAATGCAGGCTTGAAATATCTGAGCTGCTGTACAGGCAAATTAAGCTCCTCTGAAGGTTAATCCCAATATAGTATGTGCTCAGTAATCTAAGAGTGTTTGGCTGGTCTATATGCTGGTAAAGCTTCATGGTCTGTTTGCTCATTGCCTTCAGTCTTCACCACATGACAAATTCCTTTGTATTAATTGCTGCCCAGCAAAAACACTTTCATTAACTGTAAATATTTCTTCCCAAATACAAGAAGAATACTTCCTTGTTAGTTTTGACTACATTTATGTTCTTCAAAGCATTCATATGAGAGAAATTCTGTTTTTTGGAACAGTTGTCAAATGTGGAAGTGCCATGAATATGCATGCAAGCATGTATTCACACAAACATTGATATCACATGTGCCTGCATGACCTTTATGAAAGCTTTCTGTGGGCTGAGAAATGGAAGAGGAAAGAAGGAGTGTTTTGGCAGAGAAATAACAAGTATGTCTTTCTCCATAAAGCCTGCAGGAAAATGAGCAGCTGTTGTGGAGGAAGTAAAGGACAATATGAAAAAAAACAACCATCAGCGTGAACATGGATGTTCACTGTGTGATACTTCAAGACTGAGGATCAGCATGCTTCTTCATCTGTGTACCTGAACTCAGCCAGGAAAGAGAAAGAGCACTTAAGACACATTCCTATGCCATCAAACGAAAGGGAAAAGAGATTGAAGCTCTGCAGTGGATGGCTATGATATCTCTAGAAGGGATAGGAAAAGAAGGAGAGGTGGTGGGACAGCTCTGCATGTTAGAAAGTAGTTTGGTGACAAGATGGTGACAAGGGGCTCGAATGTTTGAGGGTAAGAATCAGGGAGAAGGACAATAAAACAGATACTGGTGAGGAAGCACCTCTAGTGGTGTGTCCAGTTCTGGGCCCCTCATTTCAAGACTATTGAGCTGCTGGAGCTAGTCCAGAGAACTAAGCTGGAGAAGGCTCTGAAAGGAAAATCCTGTGAGGAACAGCTGAGGGAGCTGGGGTTGTTTAACCTGTAGAACAGAAGGCTTTGTATTGCTCTCTACAACTACATGAAATGAGGCTGTAGTGAGGTGGAGGTTGTTTATTTCTTCAGGGTAAAAAGCAGTTAGACAGTAGGTCTCAAGTGGCATCAGGGCAACTCTAGATTACATATTAGGAAAAATTTCCTCATGAAAAGGCTTGTCAAGCATTGTAACAGGCTGCCCAAGAAGTGGTTCGCTCACCATCCCTGTAGGTATTTAATGGATGTGTAAACTGCATGGTTTAGTGGTGGACTTGGCAGTGCTGTGACTGTAAAGTACAGGTGAAGAAGTAAAAATCTGTTCCAACTGTATCATTTGGTGACTGTAAAAATACCCATGTATTTCCTGGAAATATTACTTCATTTTCTCAAGAAAGAATCCTCAGTGAAGGAAAATGTTAATTTGTAATATTTATTCATACAGCTGCATATATTTAAGTACATTCAATCACTATAAAAATACAGTGTTGAAAGACAACCTGAAGAGAAAAGAACTGAGTGCACTCTAATGCCATTAATTTGAGTAAATGTATGAAAAAAAAATAGGAAATTTTAAAACTTCTGGTTCCTTTTTGATTCATTCAGGCATGGAATCAGACATTTTGATAATGCTCTTGTACATATCATTAAAAGGAGAGATTAAAAAAATAAAAGGAAAAACAGAGAATAAGAAAAGAGAGGAAGAGGAGAGGAAAAAGAAAGGAAATCAGAAAGTAAAAAAGGGAAATATTTACAGTGCTTTCTTTTTTTCATAGTCCTGGTTATAATCTAGTTATGATCTTAATCTCTCCTGTTGCTCCCTGGACAACTACTTCTCACAAAAAAAGCTAAGATCTCTGCTATCTTATAAAAATTCTATCAAAGGACTGGCAGAATGAAATTAGCTCTGGCTTGAACTTCCAGTAAATTTTTCCTAAATGTCACGTTTAAGGTCACAGTTTCAACAAACTCATGGGCTCTTTAGGTACCTAAATGAAGCTCCAATTTTCAGTGTGGTATAAACATAGCAGAGGTTGCAATCTTTGTTTAAGAAATGGATCATAGCAGCAGTTAATGCATCCTGAAAGCTGTGGAAAAAATAGCCATTAACTGGTCCATAACAAGGCCCAGACATTAAAATCCTGAATTGTTTTCAGAAAGTTATAGGGTATAAAACCTTTCATTTATCATTCTCAGTTACTTTAAAAATTCATTCCCATTTCTGGTTGTTAAGCATTACTTTCTCATCATTTCTGAAAATCCTGGAGTAGTTAATCAATCACACAAACCAAATGCGGACTGCTTGCCTCAAACAGCTCTTGCAAAACCCTTATTCGACAGGTTCATTTGACATTTGTTTGCAACAAACATGTAAATGAAGACTACCACCCATGTGGACAATAGCTCTAAAGGAAAAAGATAACACTGAGGGGAATGACTGATTTGTAGGCTATATTTTCTGTCATAGAGAACAAAGTAATATCTACATATTGTCAATCATGTTTATTGAGGGTTAATTTCCCTGCAATTCTTCAACAGATGACAGGAAACATGAAAGGCATGTAGGTAAAACTCTAGCATATCATATGCACAAGACGACATTACATTTGCATGTGAACACAATTTACCTCTGACCTCAAAGGGATGTGGGAAGCAAGGCATCTTTCATTTGCAATATATCATATCTCCAAGCTGTGTGGTACAGCTGGAGGGAAGGGAGGCCATCCACAGAGACTTGGAAAGACTTGACAGGTGGCATCATGCAAACTCCACAAAGTTCAAAAAGGCCAAGTGCATGGTTGAGTCAATCTCAAGCACAAAAACTGGATGGTAAATGGATGGAGAGCCACCTTTAAAGAGAAGGATTTGAGGATGTTGGTTGACAAGAAGCTTGGCATGACCTGAAAATGTGTGCCTGTAGCCTTGAAATCCAGCTGTGTCCTGAGCTGCATCGAAACCATTGGGGCTGGAAGCAGATGACTTTTATGGTACCTTTCAAACCAAACCATTCTATGATTCCATGAATCTGGGAGCTCTGTGCTTTAGCACTGAAATAACAGGGGTTCAACACCAGATGCAGCCTTTCCAAACTTCCTGGCTATGACGTGTTACTATAGGACACGAAATGAGCGACATGTGAGCAGTCAAGTTGTCAGGGCAGAAAGAGAGAAGTTTATTTTTCTCCTTCAGTTTATATAGATTTTGGACAATGGCCATGGATTGGAGGATGAGGTTGCCACCTCTCCAACCACACTGGTCAAACTAGAAGTCCATCAATTGTCTGTCCTCAAGGGAGGAATGATAAACAAGGACATTTATAATAATATCACTTTGTTTACATGAAAATCTGTGAGAAACTCCACTACAAAAATGCAAACTTCAGAAGGCTGAAAAAGATCAGGGCGACACACGTGGACGTTCCTTGGGGCTCTGAGTGCACCAGCAGCTCTGCAATCTCTTCCCATGCTCCTGGGATTTGGCTGCTGGCATTCAAAGAAGGTTCTGAGATGCATAAACAAACACAAAGTTTATGTTCCTAATCAGAGCCATTCTCTGAAAGACTCTCTGACTCTCCAGGTACTACAGGGAGCAATTAGGGCACAGATAATCTGCTGTGCTGTAACAATTTCTTAAAACAAGGAGCATGAAATTAAAAGCCAGAGAATTGTTCCTTAGAAATGCTTCATCTAGCACACATGAAACTGATTGACAGTAACTTTAGAAAGCAACCTCTTTACTTTTAAAAACTNAAAAAAAAAAAAAAAAAAGGAGAGATGCCCAAAAAGTTCTAGTTATTCTCTTAATAAACCTTGAAGGATATATTAGCCTTTTTGGCATATAGGAAGGAAACACTGTGTTCAGCAGAAAAACCAGAAGTTTTGTTTTTGAAAGATGAATATCATTATTCATCCACTATTACTCCATGGTTTAATTTGTTTGGGTTTTAAGATGAAATACAAATTATTATGTCTCCTGAAAACCAAATCAAAGTTTTTCATACATCTACCGAAACTTTAATGAATTTGGAACATACATAAGATAAAGGACATAAATCTTTCTTTATCAAAGCTTTTATGTGGTTGTCAACCACTTATTCTTAGTAGAAAGCATATGGTAGGGATTTAATTTCCATAAGATGATTATTTTATTACTGAGGTCTTTCATTGGAATGTGTATTATTTTTCTATCATAGATAGACAAACAGATAAAATGGCCCAAATAAAATGTTGAACACCTTACTCAGATGAACATATTCATACTTAATAGAAAGGTTTTTCACTGGTTTGGTGTAAGCAGAAATATTTTCAGTCATGTTTCCTCTGCCACATAAACCATTGTAGATTTTATATTCTTCCTGCTGTGAAAACTGGTTATGCTACATTTCCTATAAATTCCATCCATCCAAACATCAGTGGCTTTAAACATACCATATTAATAAGCATAAAAGAAGATGGAAGATAGGTCATGAATAAATAACATTTCAAAGAAAAAAAAGTTCTTTTGCAACCACTGAATATAAAAAATCTCTTCTCAGCCTGAATATAGCATTATTTCCCAAAATATGAAAATGAAGAGAAAAAGAAATCACATTTACTAATTAGTATTTGCTTTAAATTAGTCCCTAATACCACATGGTATATAAGGCATTGTGGACATACATTCATTTCTAGGCTTGATGTGAACTGCGGCATTTCAGATATCAGTACATCGAAACCACTAGAAATTCTGTTTAAGTTCAAAGCAAGTACTGAATATGTAATTGTAAAACTTTGTAAAGTTTCCTCATTCCTGTGATAATTGAATCTGCTGCACTAGACTATGGGAGGTAAAAAAAAAAAAAATTAAAGCTTATTGGTAAAAATTAAATTATTAAATAAATATCAGATATTTCCAATGCAATGAGGATTATGTACATGGAAATCCTTCTGACAGCCACCTGAAATTCCATGGAACTTGAAGGAACCTCTTGGAGATTATCTTTGTCTCATAAGTCAGAGAAACCCTACATAGCCATGGAGCAATAGATAAGAACTCCTTGCAAATGAAAGCAGGGCCTTCAGCATGTTTTGACAATATTTATATTGTTTCAGAATTTAATAAACTATTCATATTGTCAAGAAGAAAATTATATATTTAGTGAAAACAGAAAAACAAAGTAGAAAGGAATGTTAATCCTAACGTGGAGAATAACAATTAATGCTTGAATTCCCTACATAATCAAAATAGCTAACTATTCCAGTGTGGGAAAAACAAAAGTAATCAGATTTATATCTTTGGAACTAGATTCTTTTTAACTCTATGTATATATTAATTAATTCAATATCTGCAATTTAAAAGAATTAACATATGAAATGTGAAATATAAGAGGAAAAACTATTCTGAAGGTCTGACACAGCCTTCTGATACTTCCAGAAAAATTCAAAATTCAGAGAAAGAGATTTCTGCTTGAATGCTAGAAATAGATTTGGGTTAAGTGTCTGTATTGATACTTAACTTTTAATGGAGAACTGACATAGAGACAGTTCCAAATCTATTATTGAGCTAAAACAAATGCAGGAGATGCATGCAGAATTTTTCAAGTAGTGGAATGAGACACACAATCAGATAAGACCAGTTTTCCTACAAATGCTGGTGTCAATTATGATTACCAATGCCTGTCAACAGGGAAGATGTGAGACTGCAAGAAGTGAAATCTTGACACAGATTTTGTAATACTCTGTTGTTGTACTTGAAATTATTCCTGAATAGAAAATTATGGATAAGCTATTATAGAACTTAGGTTGTGTGCATGGACATGTCAGGAGTAAATTGACTCCAATTTTGACTAACAGAAAGCTAACAGCTAATGGGATAGCAATTTCTGTGAGCCATATGGGCACATGAATATTTTCTAATTTTGTTCTATGAATATTATCTGTTCTTTTTTCTATGGGCACATTGTGTTATAATTATTAGTGCTGCTTCTGGATGAAATAAACAAAATATGATTATTGGAAGGTTAAAGGAGAAAAAAAGGAAATGGCACCCTGTCTACAATGTCAATTATGCCAACGAATTAGAAAGGACTGTGACACTTTTTTTAAAATACATTAGCTGTGAAGCATTGCAAATTGGGAGTCAGGTGTTTTGGTGTGCATTCAGGTAGAAGATTTTTGAGAAGGAGTTAAAACTGTATTCCAATTCAGGAAAAGGTATCTGCTCATTTGATATGTCCAGTTTAGCAAAAATCCCCATTTTTGTGCAATTTTTGCAGACCTCACAGCTAACTTAGAAACTGTTTCCCACAGAACCATATGATTTTATCTTTTCCCTGTGTAATGGACCTTTGTGAACTGTAATGACTGGCAAACAGCAACACTGAAAAAATGTTCTGCTATGAAGCCTAAAAATCATCAGACACAATATTAAAATATCGGCTATAGGAGGGGAAAAGGTCTGGGGAAAGCAATCACCAAGTGTCTCACGTACTCCACAGGGTGACATAAACCAACATGAGTCCAAGTATCATGTAAAAAAATAAGAAATGGAAAAATACAAAAACATTTATGCACTTGTTTAAATATCACCAGCTCCAGTAGTAAATGATTAAGACCTTCTTAAGAAGATGATATTACTAATATATTTAAAGTTTAGGTCATGCTTAGAGGCTTTGCAGATTCCATAGAAGCCTTGGGAAGTCCTCCAAGCCAAGATGTTTGTCCTGTTCAAAACAATGCCATTCGAACTCCCAGTTAAAGACAATCAAGGTCTTGTACAGGTAAGCTCAGATAATGCATTAGGATTGAATTTTTAATAACACCTTCACCTTCAAGGAAATTTCAAAATATATGTAAAAGTTGAAATGCACTTAAACTTTATTTGAAAAGAAGTTTTGAATATTAACAAAAGTTATGTGGCAAAAAAAATTATACACCCTCTACTTAACAGCCTCTTATATGCATAAATAATTTAAATTACTTATAAATGAGAATGTCTTCTGTGTATACTTCAATTATTGCTTTTACTGTATTTTCTCTCTTTTTTGTGTAGCATAGAGCATATACTCAATATGTCTCCAGTGCCTATTATCACTGTTCTTCTATAATAAACTTCTTATCTGTGAGAATATGACCTTGACACTGTGAAAAAAAACCTTTTAAAGAATAGCTCAATTAAAATCTAATACCTCTGTTTAGGATTTGATTTCATTACTATTCATAAGACCATGCAACACTATTTGAATCATGAGTTCTCATGCAACTCGAATACTCGTTTCAAAAGAGTCATTACAAAAATAATTTTTATTCTTCTCTCTGCCCTATTGATTTTCAGTCACCATGGAGCTTTCTTTGTTGACTTTGCAAAGGTCTCTGTTGAAAGTTCATGCTATTGTTGTGATAATAATTGTTGATCAGGGTCCATTTGGAGCAGGTAAATTTAAATGCGAGATAGGTAGAGGTGGGCAGTAGTAAAGATGCATGCAAATCACGGAATGACTTGGGTAGGAAGGGACTGTAAACATTATTTAGTTCCAGCCCCCCTGCCATGGGACACTTTCCACTATCCCTGGTTGCTCAAAGCCCCATGAAACGTGCCGTTGAATATCTCAGGGATGGGGCATCCACGGCTTCTTTGGGCAATTTGTTCTAGTGCTTCACCACGCTCACAATGAAATTTTTTTCACAATATCTCATGTTTCCTCTTCTAGACTAAAACTATTCCCCATGTCCTATCACTATCTGCCCATGTAAAAAGTCACTCTCCCTCTTTTTTTAAGCCCCTTGTGAGCAGTGAGGTAGGCCCCAGTGAGGTGTCCCTGCAGACTTCTTTCCCCAAAGCAACAGTAAATGGGCTGGGAATGTATTATAATCTATGTGAGTGTCACTCAGGAGTGCAAAGTTGCACTCCAAAGATGAACTTTGGATGTGTCACTTAACATGAATGTTTGTTTGCCCATCTCTAATTCAGAATAATAATTGTCTACCCTGTAGGGAATTATGGTTCTCAATCAATTAATTTTGCAAACTGTTCTAGGAAGGATAGACACAGCCTTGCACACAGGAAGTGGAAACTAGCATTTTAAAGCCTTAAGCTTGACTTTAGCATTATTGGATTTTAATCAGCATGGATATTTGTACTTGTGAAACAATCTCTTTCCTGGATATAAATTTTTCTTTTTCTCATCAGTGAATATATTTACTCTCTTCTCCCGTTTTCATTTAAAATAAGTTAGCTTTAAAAAAAATCAAGAATATCAGTTAGCAAAACAAGGTCAAAGACTGGTATTTACTGGATGTGGCAAGTGTCTTTAACCAAAAACAAAAGGGAATAAAATCATCTGAAAATTTCAGGCCATGATCAGGGAGCAAAACAAAGAAGGAATATGAACGGATTTAGATAAATATTAACTTCACTAAAGTTATTATGCATTAACTGAGCATCTATTCTGAATGTGAAAAGGCAAATTAACACCACAGAAGTCCTACAAATCAGAAGGTGACTCAGATAAAATAAGGGCAAAATGCAAGCTATCAAAAATCAAGCTCAGGCCACCCTGAGTTCAGAATGTGAATATGATTAACAAAGATTTTTGAAATAGTCAGAAAAGAAAGAAGAAATTTTAAAAATTATGTGTGGTCTAAACCTTAAACAAATACCTTGTTTTTCACTGAAAAGGAATACGTGAAACAAAGGAAGGTAAGCAGAGCCTACACCATTGAGAAAAACATGTTAAGAAGAAAATTATAATCTGAATTATTATACCCAAGGTAAACTAAATCTCATGTTTGAATAGCAAAATAGATAAACACTATTGCAGAATTCTGGAATAAATGGTACACTGGATAAATTGTAAAATTTGTACCAATAGTCCTTATGCTGAGTATATAAACACTTTATTTGAGAACTACATATATGATAAATATACAAAGGGCAGTAATTCAGGTTGGGACTAAGGTGCTAACCTACCCTTGGTCGCATGAAAAAACTAGCAAGTTTTGCTCGAAAGAATAATTAGAAAAATTGAGATAGGTAAAAAGGGGAAAAATGCAAAGCAGAGGAACAGGATGGAACATGATGACAACTTTGGCTTGTAAAAAACAATTGATTTTCTAGACAAAGAAATTGAAAAATATCCCTGATATTTTTGTGAAACATAGGAAATTGGTGCTGTATAATAGACTACTTGTTAAACTGGATTAAAGTAGTAGAAATTGAATGATGGCATAGAAACATATTAAAGGAGAAATTATAGTGGTTATTCAGAAAAAAAAGAGGGTTTTTTTTGTTTTATCAAATAAGTTTTTATACTAAACTTAGCTGTTGTATGCTTTAATGATGTTGCCATGAAAATGTGAAGTTTAAGCACATGGCATTGTTACAAGTAGTGCAGAACATGAGCAGAAACAACACTGAGAGCACGCAGAGATCCAAAAGACCAAAATAAGGTCTAAGACAATTAATTTTATAAAAAAATATAAGAAATTTAGTTGCTACTAACAAGAATTAGCATCATGAACAACATTTGTTGGGTGAGGACAATGCTTTTTTGTTGATGTCCTCTTTGATGTGCATAATCGGTCTGAAAACTTAGATTGTACCAGTCGAGGAATATTTAGTATGATGGGCCAGTGTTCAAGCAGAGCACAACCAAGGCTTTTTCTTTGCCTGGCTGTGTATGACTCATTATCAAGAAACAAGAACTCAGTGAAAGCAGTGTGAAGAAGAGTTTGAGGAATGATCAGAGCAGAAAAATCGAGGCACCAAGAGCCCTCTGATTTTTGAGGGTGAAGATGAGAGATGCTTGAAAGTGACCCAAGCAGCTCAGACCAACCCTTTATTCCTTTGCACTCTCCATATGTATTTGTAGTTTGTGTAGCTCCTTCTGACAAAACAGAAACCAGTTTTCAACTGCCTTCAGCTTTGGACTGATTGAGTCACTTTTTTGTTACTAGAGAAAAGTTCCAGAAAAATGAGAATAAGTCAAGTCACCAGGCTGCCCAGCAGAACTCAGAATTAACAGGATGATAGCGCAGTTGGGACATCTTTTTTTGTAATTTTATTCTTCATGACATGAAAGAGGTTGTCCATTATCTACATTATTTAGGAACTTGATGATCTCTGTCGGACTTTAAAGTTGCATAGGACACAATGAATGAAGTAAATTTGACATTTACCATCACAAAAATTATAACATTGTTATTATTAAATGCAAAATTCACAAAAAACACTAAAATGTCTGTCTTTTTTTTTTTTTAATTTGAAGGGCTGTAGCACTGAAATACCCTTCCTAGATGATCCTTTGAGCTTAGAGCTTAGCTAGAATTAATGTTGTCATGATTTTCATCTGATTGATAGTTTGACACTACCCATTTCTGACATTTCACTGGTGTTATTTCATTTTGGGTTCAGTGGCACTTGCACAAAGTGAAGAGTTTAAAATTTTTTCTGATGTCTCAGCAAAAGGAAGGGTCAATAAGCTGCTGGGAAGGAAATGTACAAGTCAAATATGCTGCAATATACATTGAAATCATCTGGAAACAAATGGAAAGAATACACTAATATACACTTTTAGCTGATGACAACAGTTTCAGTAGGGGAAAAATGACCTAATTTTTTGAAGTAAACAGCTGAAAAATTTCTGCCTAAAGAGCATTCAATGCAGCTTGTCAGAAAAAAAAAATGTCTACCCTAAGCAATCAGCTTTTATGCCTCTACGGAAAAAAGTCCTTTTCCAGTGATAACTGAGTAGAATTGCTGCATGAAGTGAGGGTGCAACACTGAACTACTTGTTTAATTATTTCAGGTGGGTCAGTGATTGGAGTTTCTTTTTTGAATCATGGGCAGATCCAACAAACTGCAGCTTAGTATCCACTGACGTAGTGAGAAGGTTGTTACAACCTTGAGGAATCTCAGGCCTTAACAATAATAATACTATATTGCTGCCAATTTAGATGAGATAAGGGAAGAAATGAAAAAAGACTGTGAGAAAGCAAGCATTTTATAAAAGAATTCCCTGTTTTCTGCATGTCCTCTCCTACCAACTACAAAATTCCATAGAACAATGAATCTTAACATATACATATGCATAACACTTGCACAGTTTTAATAATTATTTTACTGTAGTAGAGACATAATACTATATCATATTTATGGATTTTAACTTCATATTCATATTCTTCATTAATTTTTATGCAGTCAGGGTTAGTTAATCTAAATCTCTATTTACATATTATAGAACTACCATAATTTTATTTCTTTCAAATCACAGAGGATTTTTCAATATGATGGGAGATTGCCTGAAATGAAAATGCTGGTAGTACAAAAGGTACCTGCAGAATAGTTTCAAACAAAATTTAGAATGCTTTTAATCCTCCAATACTTAGTGTTCTAAATCATTAAAAGGTAGACCTGATGTGTCTCTTTCTGATAAAAATACGAAGCCGGATGATCTCCCCTATTTTTCAGTTCAAATTTTATATTTGGATTTATTTTTGTTTTGTTTCATCAAACAATGATGAAGAAAAATAAATACATCTACTTGAAAAATCCTCAAAGCATTTTCCTCTTTATAATTTTTTTTAAAGTTAACATCTTAAAAATCATCACAGAGTTTGTGTATATGTAAGTGTATGCCTGTCTGTCCCTCCAATTCCTTTGTGCAGTTTAATCCTGTTGATTGAGCCAGAGAAAGTCAGCATTTCAGACCTATGAAGTTCTTGCAAATTTAATTAAATATAGCAGCTAGGTAGAGCAGAGAAATCTCTCACATGCTGTCACTCAGAAAAATGCTTGAGGATGCTGTTGTTCTTTCTCAGACAGTAGGCAATCGTCTCAAAATACAGTCACCAGAAATGCATGCAATGGTGAAAAATCTTCATTCAAAGCTCATATGTTCTTAAACATAAAAATCAATAATATATGATATGAAAATTATAGTAATTTTTCCTTAATTTTCACATTCCTGGTTTTTCAAGTTTCATTTGCTGTATTTTGTTACTTCGGTGTAACCTAATAAAGGAGGAATCCCAACATCTGTGCCAACTTTTCTGGTTTATATTTTTTACTGAAGAATTCAGGTGAAAGTCAACCTGTGTTTCAAGATGTTAAGCATGGCAAATGCTTCCAAGTTCCTCAACTTCTTGCTACACAAGTGTCCTTTACTTAGTATTTACTTGCTTACTATCACTTACTATCTACTGACTACTATCATCCGGTGCCATCAGCAGGTTATACTACAGGGACTAGTTATGTCAGCCTGAAGTCAGTCTGCAAAAATAAATCCACACCATGTCAATCAGTGCTGAGGCTAGAAGGCAGTTTGCCAGCCTTCAACAAAGCTGAGGCCGCCAGTTTTATTTTGGCTTAGTAAAAAAACACCTACAGGATAGACAAAGAACTATTTTTTTTTTTTTTTAAGAAACGGAGAAAACCAACTATGAAGAATTTCAGACGAAAATATTTTTTGAACACAGCATGTGAAAGTTTGGTCTTTTAATAAATAAATAAATAAATAAATGGATAGAGGAAACTGTCATTCCATCAACAGCACAGAAATGCACAAAATTAAACACCTCTATATACCAGACTTGTCATGTGTAAATGGAAATAGAATCTACCTGGAGCCAATGCCAAGTCCTTAGTATGAAAATAAGAGTCATTGTAACAGAGCAGTGTTTTAAACCTAGTTTGGTGTTGCCAGAAGTCGGCGTGTGACAGCAGCCCCCCGACCAAACCACGCTAAACATCCTCCCTCCACTGTAACTCCAGGGAAAAAGGTATCCCCCAGTGAGGAACATCCAGGGGTGGGAAGCAGGGACCCCTGAGTGAGTGTCTGTGGTCTCACAGGGGATCTCCCTGCATGGGCATCAGGGTTTGCATGGAGCAGCAGAGGCACATATCCAGGTGGAGCACTCCCATCTCCCATGAGAGGGGGATGCAAGTAGTGATTGCACTCCTTCAAGGAGAGAGATGGTGGAAACAGCATGGCCTGTGAGGTGTCTGGGTGTGTGAAACATCTGTATAACTGTGTAAATAAATTCATGCATGTGTGATTATACATTTTTTAATCGGTTATAAAAGGATGTTTAAAAAAATAGTCTCCATATATTAACATTTTGTAGGTGTGCAGTACAATGGTTATGTGCTGATTTACTGATATTGATCCTGAATGTATAGTTCACTGATTGCCAGTTAATTACATGCCATTAGTAATTCAATTAACTGCTTCGATCCTGATCTGATTTAGACAATATGAATTTCTCTCTATGGCATAGGGAAGCTAGACTTGATTAGTTTAGCTTGGTGTGCAAAAATGTATATCAATGATCCTGACTGAAATACATATTCATTTACTTTTTATTTTAATGGAAATGTATGTTGCCAGAGTTGTAATTTCTTCCTAATTATATCATTACTTTGCTATGCAATATAAGTAAAACAATCCTTGGAGCCAGAAATAATTTTTAAAATATAATTAATTGACCTAGTACCTAAGGTTGAATCAAGTAATTATTTTATTGACTATAAATCCAATATGCACTGTAATGACCCTTAGCTATTCATGGCTAGGATCTCATAATCTTACACTCTAATGAAGAATCAATGCCATTGCTTTTAAAATCTATTTCCTTCTTTTCAGAGAGGACAAACAGTGAATGAATTTTTAGGACCTGCAGCTTCCACTTAAAGTTTGGAAAAAAGAAAAGTATTTATAAGTGGTCAGTAACCCTTTCCAGAAAGGGTTGCATAAGTTTTAATTTAGTGTTTGCATCAAGCCTTACACATACATACTCATCTAGCTGCATAATTTTATGCAGCCCTTTTTACAATCCCTGCAGAGAGACACATGTATCCAGGAGACCTGGAATGCTCCCTTTAAGGAGCTGTATGATTTGGACACTGAGTCCTGAGAGGGCAAGTAAAGTCTGTCTAGTCACTCTCATGGCTGTCTGTAAAAGTACCCAAAGCTTTGGAACACAGCAACAAAATTTGAGGAACACTGCTTGTTACTGAGTCAATGGGCAAACTTGCATTGAGCAGGGTAAAATGCACCATTTCTTCTGTTAAAGGGAATGAAGGAAAAGAAGCAGCAACAAGTTAGCATGTCTGTGTTATCTCTGAAAGTAAGAAAGGTGATGGTACAGCAAGTGGAATGGTGTTAGGACACAGGCGGAAAAGATGTTGACATTCTCAGAGGACTGAATCCTTGCAGATGTATGTATGGAGAACATCTCCACCTTGGTTTTATCCCTGACATGTTCTTTCTTCATTTGGAGATCAACTGCTGAGAAAATTTGTCTTTTTGAAAGGGTTCTGGGTTTCAGGAATATACATTTTCATTTTCTGAAAAGTGGCACTGCCCCCAGGAGCTGGGCCAGAGACAGAAGTGGTAATGCTTATCTCCACTTTTGCAAGGATTTGTTTACCTTCCAAACTGTCAGAAAACACCACCTGCTTTTTTACTGCTAGTTCTCCTGCATGTAGATAAGAAACTGTATTATAATTGATAGAACATATAGAGCTGCTGATGCTGAGACATAATGACATAGAAACTGAAATTTGGCATTAAGAGTTTTATTCAGGGAGAAATGAAAAAGCTGATATGCAAGATCAGCTGCAGTTCAACTGCAAAATGCTTTAAGCCAGGCTCAGAACCAATGGTTCTGGGGAAAATGCTGCATTTAACAACATCTGGTAGGATAACAAATGAATAAGTGCTGTGGATGGAGTGATGCTCTTCATATGTTTATTGATATAAACCAGCAATTTTAAAGTTTGATGGCAAATGCAACACCAGTTTAGCAAAATTCAATTAAAAGGTACCCTTGATTATTTCGTGATTAGAGAGTAAAATCAGACAAAATTGTCAGGGATTCATTTCCACTGAGCCATGAGGATCAGAAGGAACCCCCTTTTGTTCCAAACTCCTTGAAAAGGGAGCTCAGGTCCATCTGGATCCGTGGTACATCCTCTAAAGTTTTGGGATTCATGAGAGAGATTGCCACACTCCAGGTGTGAAGCACACCTAGATTTCTCCCATCTCCCTGGCCCTATTTCTTCCATACCCTCAGTTATTTGGGATTTACGTTTTCTCTGCAGGAAGATTAGGATGTGCATATGTCTGAATTATGAACTCCTGAAGACTGGCTACTCATGTTGAGTAAACTGGCAGCAAGCTTGTGGGTGAAATGAAGTTGTTATTGGTACTGATCATTTTTTCATCACAGAGAAACGTATTGATTTACAGACAATTTCATGTTCAAAACGCTGTACAAGCTGGGATCTATTTATTACAGGTGCACTCTGGAATAGTTATAAATTGGAAACATTGCATCTAGAGTTCTGTCTGAAGGATACTGAGAGCCTATAAATTGCTATACATCTCCTGCATAGGAACATTTCTTCACCTACATATTTTGTCACCATTGCCATTGAAAAGATAGAAACTGAAGCTTGTGGAAACACTTGATGGATTTAATCATAATCATAGTAATAATGTGATATTAAAGTGATTAGAGATTCTGTTATTTACCGTGACTGAAGTTGATCCCTCAACCTTGTCAAGTCCCTTCCTTCCCTGTGAAATCACTTATTCCCTGAAGCTCAAATTCTGCTACATGTCAGGTACAAAGCAGAACCAACATGTAGACTCTACGGGACTCACTGAGTTACTGGTGTTACTGGGAGTGCAGGTGGAAGGTAAACACTGACAAATAACTCTAGAAAAAATAGGTGCATCTCAGCCTGAGTATATTGGCTCACCCACAACAATGGTAAGAAATGGCCACATCAGTGAGAGCTCCCAATAGCTTCTCACCTTCTCTCCCAGAGCTTGGCTATTTCAGATGGCTTAGGAATACTCAGCTGAGAATGTTATCTGTGGTGAAAAACTACTATGGCTGAAATAGAAGCAATATAATGTCTCCGCCTGAAAGTGTAGAAAAGTCCCAGTGGCAAATGTCAGAAATGGCCAATATCAATAATTCTTCAATCAATATTCAACAAGTCTTCAAGCAATATCTTTAAACAAAACAAAACATCACCTTTTCAGCTTCTCCCATCTGCAAACAACCCTAAAATCCAGAATAGAAAAATTTGACTAGTGAGATACCAATATAAAGAACAATAATTCTTCTTTTATATAATGATTACTGTTTGAGAAATAGAATTTCAAATCCTCAAACATATTTTAATGAATAATTTCTATCTCATTCTTGCAATTAAATGCTCAAATTTTTTTAGTGTGCTATAATGTATGTGAGACACTTCAATTGTATGCTTATGTTGAATATATATCAGTTTTATTATGCATACCTAGACTAGCCATGATGACATATTGTACTTTATTTGTAGGTATATTTCTTCTTTAGACCTTTTTTTTAAAAACTTTTTAATTTTATTTTATTCCCCCAGAATAATAGGAAGAAGGAAGTTGTACATGGTGATTACCGTGTGCAAGAATCAGAAGAGGATGTGAGCTGATCCCAGTGCATTTCATTAGAGGGTCCTCTTATCAATTGTTTTACATTATGTTTCAGCCTGGGTGCCTGCTTCTGCTAGTATCTTTGGAACATAAACCACAATTTCTCTTTACCTCTGAATCATGAGTTAAGTGGAGAAAAAACCTCCATATATCTTTTATGACATTGCAAGATGTTTGATGATTGCATCCAGATGTTGTGTCACAGATACCTCTGCATGAAACCCTCTGGCACAACGTGACACAACAGCACAGTCTGTCTGGTCTAGAGGATGGAGACAACAAACTGGCATTATCTATCAAAGGGAAAGGCTGAATCCAGGGAAACAAGTTATGCACAACCACCAAAAGTAGAAAAATGGTGATAAGATTTCCTTGTACAAGTAATATAAAAAGCTTAAATAAGGCATTGCCATTAAGTCTGTTACTCCTCTTATACATATGAAAAACCCTACCCATACAGCAAATCCGATATGTCTTCACAGATGGATAAGATAATGTATGCACAATAGAGTTTGCAATCTGTGGATTCAGTAATTTTCTTAATTAACACTTATTTCAGAGTACTCTTGTGTTGCCCTGAGCTTTCTGTCTTTTTGTCTTTCTGTAGAACTTTCTCACACAGCTTCATGAAAACCATATCTATTTTTAGAATGTTTACATACTTCTCCTCTGAGAGAAGAAATGATTGATGGTGATGTCCACCATCCAGGTTGAAGAGGTGGTGACCTGTGTAGCCGATCTCTTGACCTCTGTACATATGCATAAATACTGGAGTCAGACTTGAAAAAAAAAGTTTTCCCTCACTGCCGTGATGTGAACTTCATTTCAGTGTTCCTGAAATTGAGACACGCCCAGCTTCGGCCTGCAACACTCTTGCATTTAGGTAGCTTAGAGAAATGTTTTTATGGACAAGCCAGAAGTTGATTTTTTTTGGTCATGGAGTGTTCATGAACTAGAGCCATGTGGATTTACTTTTGTTGGAAACTTAGTTTGCACCCCTAGGCATAAAATAATTCTTTCTCTCACTATTTTAAAGGGAAAAAATAATTTAAAGCTCTTCAAAATGCCTGAAAGAGTAGGATGTGTTCATATTAACAAGATCCTTCTATTTTGAAGCAGAAAAGAAGCTAGGCACCATTGATATCCACTTTGTAAAAACCACTGAGGCACTCTAAATTGGGAGGTAATTTAAGGCTTTTCTATTAAGGAAATAATGCTGTAAGTAATTGCTTTAATTTTCAATCAAGAAACAAGCTTCTGACTGCTACATGTGTGAAAGGAAAAGAGATTGATGTTTTACTGGAAGAATTAACAAAAGCATTAAAAGAAAGAGCTTATGTTTTTTAAATGAATTAAACAAACAACAACATTTTAAAAGATTGAAGGTCTGCTAAATTGGATATAGTATTTGTCTTTAAAATGGATGTGGTATTTGTCTTGTTCCCCCTCTCTTATTGTGTTAGTGAAAGCAGGTAAATGGATATGATGCTTCCTTACATAACCCAGCAATTTCAGACTTCCAAGTTTAAAGTTGGACATGTAAATCTGCATTTAAGCACCTGAACAGAATCTTCAGATACTCAAATAACCCAGTCAGCACCCTTGAAAAAGCAGTCTGCTCCTATTAGGTGGCTAAAAGCAGATTTATAAACTTACATTTAACAAGGAAAAATGTGGCAAATGTTCTAGCAAGAGAGACAAGAAAATAAGAATGCTCTGTAAGTGCAATATGTTACCAGGGAAGAAGGAGATCAAGCAAAGGGTTGATCTGGTGCTAACCAAGGAGAGATAGCTATTGACAGGCAATACAAAGGAGAGTCAAAGCATTTACTGCATTTTCTGCTTCAGCCTTCACTGACAATAACAGTGTTCATCAGGCAGCTCATTACGTCACCATGAACAACGAGGGGTAAAGTCTCGGGCCAGAAGAGCAGTGACATTTGCCAATTAGAGAGCAGGTAGATAAGTTTGAACTGTCTGAGCTTGATGAAAATCGCTTTATGGTACTGACTCAAACAGTCTCAGGGTCAACAACTTTGTGAACTCATAAGGACTAGTGTGGCTTCAGAAGCCCAGAAAAGGAAAATGTATTGTCTATTTTTAATGGGTGTAAGGAGTAACCTAGCAGCTGACCTTCAGTTCCTGTGAAAATACTGGAATAAATAATTGAACTACATGTATACAGCTAGTACATGTTTATAAGGAGATGAAGAACAGCTGAGAACAAATCATGTCAGAGTTTTTCAGCTTCCTTCTGTGGGAAGTTAAGAGCTTTCCTGAAAAAAGAAGAGAAAAGGAACAGAGATCATGTGGCTAAACTTCAGCAGGTCTCTCTTAAACGAGCTAAAGAAATATGGCACGGCTGGAAGGGAAGGATATCATACTGGGGAAAGTAGCTATTAGGTTCACTGCCAAGTTGGAAGGATGCTGTAAGTGGAATTTCACAAGGTCTGTCTTCAGTCTGGCACCACTCGATATTTCCCTTAATTATTTCAAAAGCATGAAGTGTATACTTATTTAATTACTAATCAGCACCAAGACAGGAGGGGCTGCACTAAGATTTGAAGGAAGGACTAGAATACAAAATGATCTTTACAAATCAGCAAAAAAAAAAAATGAAGAAAACCCAAGACAGTTTTTAGACAGATTCAAGACTGTTCTAAAGGGAGGGAAACAAAACATTTCTTCAGAGTAGCAGCAGGAACAGGACTGCAGAACAAGGGAAGCCAAGTTGGGCAACAGGGGTGACCATATCAGGCATAGGTTGGTAACCTGGCAGACCTGGGTCCAGTCCTGCAACATTCAGGCAGGGTTAGGTCTGTGCAGTCACTCCCCAGTGAAAGTCTGGTGAGCATCATATAAGTACAAAATGTCCGAGGTCAACTGGGAAGCCAAGTGAACAGGTCAGGATGACCAGGGGACAGGACAGGACAGGACAGGACAGGACAGGACAGGACACTCACCCTCACCATTCCTGGCAAGCACTGGGCTCGACACTGACATTGAGCTCCTGGGCCAAGGGTTGGAGACTTGATGAGATTGCTCAGAGAAATTCAGACCTTCTAATGCACTTGGGGTCTGGTCAGAAATCTTGACCTATTGAAGGCACTGAGACTGCTTCTATTAGGAAAAAAAGAATGCTTAAAAGAGGGATGATAACTTGTCTTCAACAAATGAGTAGAAGAAAACAGATAAATGAGCTTTTTCCACAAGTATTATTCAATCAGAAGTAGTGGACTTAAACTGAAGTAGAAGAAAATTAGTTTAAACATAAGGGAAACATTTTCTAAGTATCAAAATAAGCATTGCTGAAAGAGATTTTGCAGAGAGTAAAATATCCTTCATTCATCAGAGTTTTCTAAGTTGATCATGGCTTGAGACAAGAAAATGGACTGAGTGACCTTTAAGTTCCTTCTAATCCTATTTTCTCTGATTTAGTAACGATGTTGATGAGCATACTCCATGGAATATGTATCTACAAGTAATCAGTGAAATGATTTGTAGAATAAGGTACTAATGTAACACTTTAACTCTTTAGTCCTAAGTGATTTGAGTAAACAGAAATAGAATTTACATTCCATACTACAATTAGAAATCATCTAGAAGATGATCATCTGCTATTTGTTAACTTATAAGATGTAATTATTGATACTGAAATATCTACTTCTAGGTGACACGTTTTGAAAGTAAACATTAATGCTTTTCCAGTGTTTTCTATAAAAGCTTCCAAGATGACAAGTAGCTTTAGGCAGAGCAGAAGACATCTTCTTTTGTCATGTGTAGTTAAATACTGCACAGATTAAGGATGTGGATTTAGAGAACACAGAGCCTGATTCAAACAAAAGTAATGTTAATCACTTGTGGATCATTTTAATGTGATTTTCTCTGTCTAGTCAGCTTTGTCTGTTTGACTGAATTTAACACTGTTGACATTTCTACTCGCAATTTTAAACTTTGTATTTTTCTCTAACTTGTTTTTACAGCAACTTAATTAAAGAGTGGGTAGCTTGATACAGACACTAAGGTGGCATTTGCCTTATAAAATATGAAGCAGTGTACAAAGTGTATTGAGCTGTTATATAACAATGTCAAAGACTGGAAGACTCTGAGCAATCAAACTACAGTTGCTTATTTATTTATTTATTATCTAATTCAGTCCCTCATTGTGGTCAACATATACTTACCCATGAAGCTTATACTACACAATCAGTCATGGTATGTAGCCAAGAGCCTGTTTAACCCATGGCCATCCATGAAAAGAAAACCTGTTACATAATTCTCAATAACTTTGTCTAAATATATAATCAAAGCTAAGGTGGAAGTACTCCATGGGACCATTCATGAGTGGATTCTGGGACTGTATGAATAATTCTTCCAACTCTACTAAATATCACAGAATCACAGAATTACTAAATATTCTGAGTTGGAAGGGACCCACAACGATCATCGAGTCCAGCTCCTGGCCCTGCACAGGACAGTCCCAGGAGCCACATCTTGTCTCCAACAGTATCATCCAAAAGCTTCTGGAACTTTGTCAGGCTTGGTGCTGTGATCACTGCCCTGAGGAGCCTGTTCAGTGCTCCACCATGCCCTGGGTGAAGAACCTTTCTCTAATATCCAACCTACGCCTCCCCTGACACAACTTCAGACCATTCCCTTGGTCCCTGGTCACCACAGAGCAGAGATCAGTGCCTGCCCCTCCTCATCCCCTCACAAGGAAGCTGTCACTACAGCGAGGTCTCCCCTCAGTCTTCTCCAGCTGAACAGACCAAGTGTCCTCAGCTGCTTCTCAAACAGCTTCCCCTCAAGGCCCTTCACCATCTCTGTTGCTCTCCTTTGGGCATTCTCTAAGTAACTTCTCCTTTACGTTGTGGCACCCAGAACTGCCCCCAGCACTTGGGGTGAGGCCTCCCCAGCTCAGAGGAGAGTAGGACAATCCCCTCCCTTGCCCACCTGGCCATGCTGGGCCTAACAGGGCTGGCCCTGCTGGCTGCCAGGGCCACACTGACTTATGTCCAACTTGACACTGACCTACTTAGGGCTTGATTTGATTACCTGAAGGTAAATATTTGTACCATGGAAGATGTCCTGGGCTGTCTCTGCTGGTCTTCATGCCAGTGCAGGTGACTGTAGTCCTCCTTTAATTCCTGTGTCAAATTTATAAGCTTTAAATTGATCTGAGCCCTACATGGCAGAAGATATCTCAAATGGCACCTAGAGGCATGTGTTTTGGCAGATGAATCAAGGGCTACAGCAGCTCAGACTGAAACACCCAGCTGTCATTTGGTTACCAACATCTTGATGACTTAATCTGAAGGCAGACATTTGTGCTAGTAGATTTATTCAGTTGTTTAACTATAAACCTTTTTTATAACCTTCTATGGTTTCAGACATATGAATTAGTAGTGACAAGATTGTACTCACCTGAACTGACAACTGGAATGGGGCTTTACATAGACAACAAATAATGTTAGAGAAATTATATTTATCTATAGAAATTGTTGGGCTAGATATAGAGAATTCCAGGTTGGGAATATACCACAGTAACCCCAGCTGTATTTTGTAAAATCCTACCTCTCAGATAATCCCAGATGAAATAGCCAGACTCACAACCCTATTTTTTGTTCTCCTGTTTTTATTACTAGTCAAAATATATTAGTTTTGTTTTTTTTTTTTTTTTCTCTATCTGCTTTCTCTAATGGAACCACAGAAGAAACATAATATATTATGAGGAACAGCAGAGTCTATAGAAGCAATACTTGAAGCTCTGTTTTTTGCTTCCTCAGAGTCTGCTTGCAGGTGGTATACAAATATATGTATTACACAGAATATGATAACATTGCAGCAGGAGATGTGTCATAGCCCATCTAGGTGCCTTTCTATAGATCTATACTTTTAAACACTGGTTACAGTGTCCTTGTGGAGCAGGTTTCATAAGCTGCCTTGCATCAATGCCAGTTTACAGCAGGTTTAATTACACTGAAAGGGACTTCACTCACTCAGGCTAAATATCTACTTTCATCTTCCTTTATTGGGATATTATATGCCAATTATCACTCCCTCAGCTGTGTACAGAATGAGCTTCTTCTTCCCTAAATTCAGGTTTTCGTAGATACTTGCATGTGTACTAATCACCCTCTGTGATAATGGGGAGAAAACAGCCTCACTTGGGCAAGTTTCATATGCCATTTTAGATGTCTGTCTTGAGATCATTTGCAAAAGTTCCTACTCATCTTCCTTATTAAGAAAAGCCAGAGAACAACGTTTAGCAGACTCTTGTTTTGAATAATGAATATTCCATCAAAACTGCCTCTTACCAACTGGTTGCAAAGAAGAAAGCACTTTAAAATGCAATGAAAAATGATTAAAGGTCAACTTTAGTCCATTTTCCATGGAACTGGATGGAGTATATTTATATAATCAAGTATCATGTCTCATTTTAGGGCTGGAGAGTAACTTGCTGCAGTTCTCAATCTATATTATGAGCCTATATTATACATGTGAAAATGACTAAATGCTATGTCTGCCACCCCTATTCACTGCTCTCCACAGGAAAAAAAAAAGTATTTTAAGGCTTAGCTGACTCATGTCTTGTATGGTCAAAGCCAACTCATTTCTGTACCTACTGACACATATATAAACTCAGGTATAGAGCTGCTGTATAGATGGCAAACCTGAAGCTTTTCATGTGGAAAGTGCCTGTGTCCTGATTCAGAAAATGTATAAAATACATTCACAGGAGTGTTATTCAGCCCTAGTTTTAATAAAGGTTCAAAATTACGACTCTCACCCTGTACCTGGATATTCATATGATACCACAGTGCCCAAAGCACTCTGACAGCCTGGTGGCTCCTATTGTCCTGAGCATCCCTATGAATTACTATGGAAGGGTCTGTATTGATCTGAACCCTTTGTATTATCTGTCTGTTTTGAAATAGTCTAGAACTATAGGAGGCAGAACTGCATGTACTGTATTTCAGTCTTCCTAAAGAGCAACAAAATTATCACATAGATTGTAAAAGATTTGGTGAATCAAAAATAATTTCAAAAATTTTTCTTTGGCATTTATCTAAGGTTTTTACCAACATATGATAGCCTGTTCTAACCCTTATAATAAAGCTGAGTTTTTCTTCAAAATTAAAGGGGAAAAGAATGAAATTCACTGTGCATGAACGTGACATTTCCATTTCTATTTAAAGTTTCTTTACAAAGTAGAGCTCAGGAGGTGCTGTTCCAGTGCTCCCTCATTTATAACCTATTTTGTGACTCACAGAGACCTTGTATAAACAATCATTGCGAAAAATAAATTAATTCTCTCCTCATCTCTGTTACTCCTGAAATGCCATTACTGTAGTTCACAAATATGGACATGGTCTCAGTGCTGTTCATTAAAACATTGGTTAACAAGAAACAAGATAGATGTTAAAACAGAACTGTAGTTTAGATAAAATATTATTTCTTATGCTGCCAGCAAAGATTGAAATGGATTCCATTCTGTTTGTCCTAGGAGGCTACTAATAGCACAAGAACTCCCTGGAGAAACCCACTGAAGCAAGGCCATGACCCATCTCTGTAGGAGGGGATCCACCATCATCCCTCCTTTGTGGCTTTTCTGCAAGATGAACAGCTTTAGATTACACAGGAGCTCTGCAGGTAGAGCTGAATCCAGTTTGGTTTTGGATTGCCTTAGCCACAGCAGGAGGCCAATCCTTCCCCTTCCTACTCGATTAACTAGATAATTTAAAGTGGCATCCTACAGCATTTCAAGTTAATTGAAAGTGTTAAATGAAAAATGATTGACAGAACCAATTTTTGGTTTTATATAATTTGCACGGGCTTGTGGGAAATGTTCTAATCATTTGCCTTTCCACTCCACATTTAGGAATACATATTGCTTATATGTTGCAAATGTTTCTTTCATGCTGAAAGGATTTTATCCTTTACTAGGTTTTGTGCAGGAAGAAAAGTATCTATGCTGTGTGCTGAACTCCTTCAGTTATTTTGGAAATAATGATGAAACTGTAAGATTGCTGATTAAATCACTGTAATTCCCAGGCAGGATGTCTAGAGCCATCAGCTCTTGAGGCCGTATAATAAACTCTGCAAAGCATCTGAAAATCTGTCTCTGATGTTTTGCAGCTAAAATACTTCAAACTGATAAAAAGCACAAAGAGGTAAATATGCCACACTGCCAAACTCTACCAGTGATACTGCGCTAGAGGAAGCTACATTGTCAGCAGTGCAATCAGAGCATCATCTCTTGCTCAAGAGTTAAGATGACATTGAAATATAATTGTTAAAAGTTAGATAACTAAAAAAATATTTTCAGTTTCATCAGGACTTCTGTAGGTCTAATTTAGAGGCTTAACAGAGAATGATCACGATTAAAAAGGTCTTTCACTTTGTAATGTTACTTTGATCTGGGAGATGTTTCCTTCACACAGAATGGGAAATGGTTGTGGAACCAGAATATTTACCAGTGGGAAGATTATTTTTGGATGCTGCCACAGAACGGATTTAAATGCCAGTCTGAGCTACCAAATGTAATGAAGTGAATCTGAAAGTATTACAGATGACTGGATTGTAGCCTAAGCTAGACAGTTATTTGAAGCAGCAAGTTGGAGTAATTAAATCATCTCAATGCTACAACTTTAGACTCCAAGTAGGGTGGTGAGAAAAAGTAAGATGGAAAGAATTTGTTCTTTTTCCTAAAAGAAAAAAAACCACCAAAAACCCTCATTGTATTATGTCAGGCTGCATAGATTCTCTAGAGCATGGGAAATACATGTTACACAGTGATGGATGAGGAAGAACATGCTACAGGAGTGTCTGTTGAGCAGAATGCAATTTTCCTCATTTCTTGTTTTTGCAGGGGAAAAGAAACCCCAAGATTATATTTCTTTATACAGATTTTTGTACAAACGTATCCTTAGCTTCCTGTGGAGACTGGAATAATTATTAACAATAATTATTTAATTAGCTCTGGATATTCAGAAACAGAAATGATAATGATCCACTCTGCATTTCTACCCATGGGCAAGGTGTATAAGATTCTGTAAAAAGAAAAGTAATACAGGCTTCTCTGAATATTTGAAGTATATCAGAAGCTTTGGGGTCATCACATTACTGATTGAGATTCATCTCTAATTTTATAAAACTTCCTCGGTGCATTTTTGGCACAATCATAATATTTTAAGGCAGTTTTATACTGAAATATTTCTAATCAGAATCTCTGGTGAGCAACCTGAATGGAAAAAGAAATCTCGGCCAGTGTATTTTTAAAGCATACAGCCATTCAGAATCTGATTACCTTTTCACATTTTCATACAAAATGGATTAATGTGTCCCTGTCTTTATTACATTTTCAACTCTTGTCATTCATGATTAAGCCAACACTATGAAGATGTATTACACAGCAGCATAAATGGCCACATTGAAATAGGGTATATATGTGCCTGAGAAGTTAAAGGCAGATTGATTTGTGATACTTTTACATTAGGTGAAATGTACCTAAAAATATTTCAGAGGACTCGAGAGTCAACAATCTGGGGGGAAATATAAATAAAAAGATGGAAGCTTAGATGGAGGGGGAAAAGCTGCAGAAAAGTGTTAATTAAATCAACCACATGTGGGAATGTGATAGAGTGCTATGAAGAGAGCTGGATCCAATTTCTTGTAGATAACAGCTCAAATCAGAAATTGCCACACAATTGGAAGCACCTACTCCAGAGGTCCAGTGCTGAGAGACAGAGTTTATGATGGGGTAGGATTGATGTGTACTGACAAGGATTCTGGAGAAATCTTGCTTTGTCCCTGTCTTAAATTATCCTTAATTCTCTCGTGAAATTATTTCCCGTGCTAATCACAGCGTTATCTCTCTATCCAATTTATCTGACTTCTACTTATCCTGCTACACAACCTGTGGACTTTCAGTATGTAAGGGGCTTATAAGAAAAATGGAGGGAGACTTTTTACAAGGGCTTGTAGTGACAGGAGAAAGAGCAAGGGTTTTAAATTGAAGAACAGTAGATTTAGATTGGCTATAAGGAAGAATTATTTTACTGTGAGGGTGGTGAGACACTGGAGAAAGTTTTCCAGAGAGGCTTCTACACCTGCGGAAGGGTTCACCACTTCTTGTAGTAGATAATTGGTTTGACTGTCTTGTAGACAGGTGTCTTCAACCTAACCACATACCTGGAGATGGAGATGGATGGGTTGGATGAGGCTTTGAGCAACCTGGTCTAGTGGAGGATGTTCCTGTCCCTGGTGGAAGGGGTGGACCACATGATCTTTAAAGATCCCTTTCAACCTAAACCATTCAGTGATTTTCTGTTTTATCACCTCCACAGAGTACCTGATTCCATTCCTCTTATTTCAACCCCACTCCAGGTTTGTATTTTTTTTACTGGACATTTTATTTTTTGTTATTTTGAGATACTTACTTGTGTTTCCAAAATAGTGTTGCACTCAAATGTGTTTTGAAGCTTGTCATTGGGAATCTGAAATGGTTGACAGAGCAACACCATCTTTTCAGGTTTTGTTTCGTTTTTTCACTCTATTTTTTAAATACTGAATTAATCAATCCAAGTTTCTGCACTTGGGATCTAACAAACTTTAAAAATCAATAATAATAATAATAATAATAATAATAATAATAATAGTAATTAATATTTTTGATTTGTTTTCTAACCTGTGACTTACTCTGCTCATACAAACCTATTAAAATCTGTCTAAAATCCAACCTATTACTTGACAGGCTTTAGGCTTCTATCAAGAAAGAGGTGAAGTAAGGCAGCTTAAGTCCCATTAAAGTCCATCTTGCTATCTGCTTCTGGAGGCAAGGTTTCTAGTTGAATATTAACTGTATAATACAGCTGTCAGCAAAAGAGTACAACTGCCATCTTAAAAGTCAGTACGAGACAGATCCATCAGACCATCATTATAAAATGACCTCTAGCATGACATTACCTCTAGCAAAATTTCAGCTTGGAATGACCCTTAAAACACTTTTTTGCTGTCTTTTGTGTAATCTGTTGCAGCAAGCACAGGAAAGTATAGTAGTGTGGTTTCTACTGTGGGAGTGACTCGCTGGCCAAAAACTGACCCTACAGAAGAGATACTCAGATGGAGACTGCAGTGGAGGGGCCAGGTCAACCGAGAGCAGCAGGTTCAGATCTGCTTGGTCCCAGATTTTTGGGGCATCTAGTGGTTCAGTTTACAGTGCCTGTTTATAGGAAAAGCGAGTGAAATTCAGTGGACATCTCACCTTCCCTTTCCAGTGTGGCCCTGTCTGAGCAGCAGTCCCCTTCAGCAGCCAGCTTGCTCTTCAGTCTCTGTGCATATACATATCTGAGCCGGCTAAGTTTCATCTTGTACCCCTCTAATTTATCTCACTGGTACTGAATTATCATCCCTCCTGTGATCCTCAGCCCTATCCCTGTTCTTCGTTCATCATCCTCATGCTCATTGTCTGTCTCCGTGCTGCTGCCGATAGCATCGGCTGCCGCCACGCTCCGTGCCGTGCACTGCAGAGATTATTCACGTCTAAGCTGCTTGCTCTGTGTACAGGCAATCTCTCCACGTAAATGAGAATACCTTTACAGTCTTTCTGATAAACACTGACCCCCCTTTGTATGCCTCTTATCCATTTTTCTCTGAAGTCATTCTCACTGCTTGCCAGCAACACTGATCATTCTGAAGACTTTAGCGAGAGACTTATTTATCTGCTTTGGGATGATTTGGGGTAATTTTTTTCCTCCTGGATACATTTAATCTCTGAGGCTGTTTCCAAGGGCAGTTCCATGGTTAGGGAGAATTTGGAGGAGAGTACATTTACAGTTTGGGGTTTTTCTCCTGAAGAAGAGAATGCAGAGTTAGCTGTCTATGGGGAATTATGAGAACAAGATTCTAAATCTCACTGCTTTAAATTATTCCAAAAGCCATGGCCTGGAAGGTGTAATTGGCAGGGAAGTGTAGAATTTGTCAGTTCAGCTCAATAATTATCTAGTCAGAACTCCTGAATGAACTCTTCCCAGCAATTTTTTTCAGCCCTAGACAGCTCTGCAGCTATTTTATTTCAGCTTAAGCATTGTGAAGTAGTCATGATTTTGTGTAGCATTTTTAGTTTCCCAGATGAATAATGCATTTTATTTTGCCCACTATAGTTTCTGGGGCTCAGGTATTTCTACCTTTTTAGTATTATTTTTATTATTTTGAAGAAAAAAACTGTGATAGAGTGCTAAATCTGTTTTGTACAGTACAACATATGGCTGCCTGAAGTACCCCTCTCCCTCATTTTTTTATTCATATGATACATGAAAAATGGCATAAATGTATTTCATTGTGTCACCTAGAATCTGAGTAGCCAACAATAATGAATATGCTTTACTCTTCAACTTGGTAGTGTTTCATTTTTTCCTGACAAGATTATCTGACAAGCAGGCCCTGCACTGGCAATGTTGTTTATTTTCATAGGCATGTAAATTATCTTGACAGTCTCATAAACATAAATTGGCAAGCATACTGTCCCACAGCAATGCTTGTTAAAATACACTAATGGAATATAATAAATAAATTATTCTAGCGTATTTATAATATGCTAGCATACCATTACATCTTGTGAAAGTTATACAGCATATATATATATATATATATATATATATATATATATATATATATGCTCTACATTTCTTACAGCTCATAATAACTTGTTGGTCAGATATTTAATGCAATTAACTATGAAGAAAAATGCATAGATCCATACTCAGGGGTGTATTCAACTTCAAAATAATCCAAATAAGAATTTACCCAGACTGAAAATGTCAGTTTTTATCATTCTGCACACATCAGCTTCATGGAATCATACAATGGTTTGGGTTGGAAGGGATTTCACTTGGAATACCTGAGCAGGAGGTAGGTGGAGGAAAATGTATGTGTATCCAATTAACAAACTGAATGCTTGGTAACTGGTAGTGGAGCTGGATACCAAAATACTCAAAGGTGTTTGGAGTGCACCTGGGAAACAGGTTTAGCTTTGGTAGACCACAAAGAACGAATGTTAATTATTCAAGGATGATCCAGGTGAATGTCACATTGTAATTGATTCAGCTGGTTTTGCTGGTTGTTCAAAGTTCCCCATAGAAGCCATCAGCAATTTGAAGTTGATACCAAAGAAAAAAGATTGAGAGAGGACTTGGATATCTTTGGAGGCCAAGAAAGCTAAGACAAAAAAATCAGTGACAAATATCACCTCAGACTGTAAGCCCGTGACCCCATCATAGCTGTCAGCTCAGGGTGGGCTATAAGCTTCAGAGATTCATTTCTATAAATTCCAGGCCTCTCTAGCGTACCTTTAGAGCCACTGGAGGAAAGAGTGTTTGAGGAAGAAATCATTTCACCTAATTTATAAGATGATGAATCATGATCTCAAGGAGAGTATTTCTCTATTTAGGAAGCCTAGATCAGTTGCTTAGATTTCAATAATAATTTTTAAGTGAGCTAAAGTCAGGGAGAATCAGCTCTACCTAGAGAGTTTGAAAATTGAAGAGATATTCCCCTCAATGTTTTCCCTCATTATATAATCACCATTTTATGAATCAACTGTAAATAACAAGCAGCATCTAATCTTCTCCCTGGAGTAATTAAAATAATGATAAGGCAAACAACTCCAGAGCACTTGGCTACCTCCTATCTCCTTGACATGTGTCAAGTTGGTGTCACTGCCAGTATCTCGTAGAGACCGAATTGCCTGCTTTGTCAGGCTGGATAAGAATTTGTCTTTGTATTTTTCTCTGAAATCCCAAATCGTTCAGTACTGATATGAGCAGAAGTTCAAAAAGGTCATTAAATACCTTCAAATTCTCGAGCCACTTTAGCACCAGGCTGAGTGCTGAGTGGTGTCTGGAACTGTCTAATTAATATCAGCTCCCAAAGACTCCTGAGAGCCACTCCAGTGGTCAGCAACAAGCCAGCCCAAAGGCACACTCCAGAAATGACCTTCAGTGTTGACTTGCTCATTTTCAAGGCAGGACAGGGGACTGCCTGACAAAATTGAAACTGCAAAAAATTTGTTTCTAAATGCACAATACAGAATACAAGAACTTTATTTACTGGTGTGGTTTTGTATTGGGCCAGTTTCAATGCAAAGTTTTCCTAAATAGGAATGACTGCACAATATGGCTCATAATTTCATTATTTTCTTACCCCTTCCCTTACTGAAATAAATATTTATTGAGCTCAACAGGGGGAATAAAAAAATCCCTGGCATTCTCTGTGTACCACTTTTTGTATGAGCTTTCCTATGTCTCATTTCTCCATGACAACCTCATTTGACAGGCAGTCCCTGCTTTGGCAATGTTGTATCATATTTTCTTAGGCATGTAAATTCTGTTGACAGTCTCATAAACATAAATTGGCAGGCATAGTGTCCCAAAGCAATGCTTATTAAAATACGCTAATGGAATAGGATAAATACATTATTTTCAGATGCAAGCAGAAAACACACACAGGTTCATATGATATTTCTGCTACTGATTGATGGGAGTTACAATCAGGGACAATTAAAATTTTTCTAAGTTTGTGGTTCAGGCCCTGCAGTAAGCACTGCAGGTCTACCAGTACACCCAGTTGCTGCCATAGCCTTTTCTTCCCAGTCCCAACACTAATGCTGAGACACAGCCAGCCTCGTGCATTGTGCTTCTAATCTGTGGCTGATACTGTTCTCCCTCAGCCCCTCTTTAATGCTTTTCCTGGCACTCCAAACCCACAGACCCTGGTACCTCTGAGCCACACAGCAGCTGAGTGTCACCTCCCTCAGCACTGCCTCATCCTCTGCAATGGAAATGAGATTGTTACTGGGAGTAAGTTACTGCAGTGTAGAAGCAGGAGGGAAAAAAGGAAGGAAATTTCCAATTTTCCTGAGATGTAATTCCCCTTTGATAGCATTTTTGTGATGGCAAAACCAGACTACAGAAATTGTTGCTATGACAGTAATCTTCTGGCCAAAATAATGAAATTTTATCAATTGAGCAATTCTGCAAGATTTTTTTATTTGAAAGGTGTTCTTGAAACTTTTGTCTAGTCTATATATATTTATTTCTTTAGCATCATAATAAAATAAGTATAATTACTTTTAATAGTGAATATTTTTATTCAGCCTCAAATAAATGTTGCCCAAAGACATTGTGGACTCCCCATCCCTGGATATGTTCAAGATCAGGTTGGATGGGGCCCTGACCAACCTTGGGAAATCTCTTTGCCATTCGGAAAACCAGTTTAAAAGTTAGGTTTATTTAAAATTTTCCAAATTTGAATGCCATTATTCTAAAATTAGAAAGGTGAAAACCAGAATGCTCCTGTGACTTTTATTTGCCATTTATTATCCGATCTTTTAGGAAATTAGCAAATTTTTTTATTTTTTATAATACTGCAGAAAAATTTACAGTAGTGCATTTTTATTCACTTTGACGACTTGTGTTTTAAATATAGATTGATTAATTTAATTTCAGTTGTGATAAAGGTTTCAAAGTCTTTCCAAAGAAGGATTTTAGTGGAAACAGACCTTTTTTTTTTTGAGAAAGAGAAGCAGAAAGAGTGCTGTTAAGCATAATTGAGAGTTAATAAGCTTTCACATTTATATGTGCCCATTTTATTTGGGGGTAGATGAAGTCATTTGTATAAGACAAGCTTGGAGCACTTAGTAATTTATCTGCAAAATAACATTATATAAATGTAAGTTGCAGGACTAACCTTTTCAGTAGAAACTTAGGAATTTAGATACAATTTAGAATTGGATTTAAGGTCTTAAGAACCAAATTTTCAAAGGTGAGGAGAGACACCTGTACAGATTTTCAGAAATCTATCAAGAGGTTAGTTAGCTAAAACCAGGACAAACAGAGCACTTATGAGCTTAAAATACTGCTTAGGTAAAATTGAAGTGTGACTTCCAGAATACCAATGAAATAACCCCTGACCCAGTACATTTGAGATATACCATCCATCTCTATCCCCAGGTATGTTGTTAGCTTGAAGACACCTGTCCATGAGACAATCAAACCAAGTGCCCACTATAGGCAGTGGTGAGAAAACGACACTTTCAGGATGCAATTCATCAGATTCCCTATAAAACTCCACCTTTAGATTAAGATGAATTTCACCCTTGAAGTGTCATTTTCTATTTGGTGACTATCCCATAATAGGTTCCTACATCTGATCAGATGAATCCTACCTTTGGTCATTGGATACCATGGAAGAAAAGACAAGCCTGAGGCACAGAGACACAAAGTGTAACCCCGCAGAGTGCCAAAGCCTCTGTGCCATGAGGTAGAGAAGCCCCATCTCTGTCCCCAGGGCAGCTGGGGAGTCGTTGGCTCTGTAAGGGACAGAGCATCCTGGGGCAGGGACACAGACAAGGGACAGTCTTGTGGGAAAGAAAAGCACCTCAGTTTATCATCTGCAACCAAGCAGAACTCCCAAAAGGAGAACGTTTTTCTTGATTTTGATTTTAATAGCAATTGCTATTTAAACACTTTATAAAACCAAGTGCATAGGTTCTGTGACAAAGACCAGACCACTGAATTTTCTTTTGTCTGTTCTTCCCAGTGGCATGTTGAATTGTCCAATTTTAAATGGTACAATATTCACTTCCAGCTGTCCAAGCTGATGATTTAATCCCAGACTGGGACTTTGGGTATTTTTGCTTTTGGGTTAAAAAAAAATTCTGTAACTCCAGAACTGCATATAATTATTTATATATGTGTACACAGAAAAAAATCTAAATGTAAAATTAGCATTAATTAAAATTTTCCCACATACTTGACTCATAATTATTCTCCAGCTATAAGTAATAAATATAATTAGGACAAGTGAGAATCATGGGACAGGAATAGTACAATGAGTTGGAGAGAAAAAGCAGAACATAGGTTAAGAAGAGAGGAAAAGTATTATGGATTTATTATTACTTCAGAGTAAAATTAAGCATGATGGCTCATGACATTTCTCCCACTGGTATTTTTCTGACCTTTTTTATGTGGCACTTTAAAATATTTCTGACGGTAGCTTTAAAATATATGTATTTGAAGTATGTCTAAATAAAAAGCACGGAAATAGGTGAATGTGTGTGAAGTGCAACTACTGATATCATGTACAGGAGCAAGAATTATTTAATTTGCAGAAATTGTTCAGAAAGATCCTACTGAGTTCACTAGACTTACCACCGCTGGGTTTAATCTGTATCAATAAGATGGAGGGATCATGCAATTAGTACTTTCACTTTGTAAAAGCAGCAGAAGAGAAGGATGAAAGAAGGCATGAAGAGGATAAAGCAGGAATATGGAGACTAAAGATATAAAGGAATGTAAAGTCAACATTTTTGTGTGTCTATATCAATTGCTGAAGTTAGAGCATTTTGCTGACTATTGCTTTGAAATAAAAATTTTGTGAAATGCTCATAGCAGGGCAGAACTCACTTGCTTTAATGTGTCTTAAAATCTGAAAGAAGGAGAAGCAATATCTTTTATTAAACTAGCTGATACAGTTATAAAAAGAGACCAGTTTCCAGGACACAAGAAAAAGGTTTGTATGCCTGAAGCATGTCTGGTTTTGAAACCATGAAGTTGAGTTAATAAAAGATCCTTCCTCTCCCTAAACCTTACCTCTCTATATCCTTGAATATCATCCATAATGATCCTATTACTTGAAAATATGAAAAATTTCAGCTGGCTCAAGACATATCCCTCCTATCAGATTTCTGACTTTTGTCATGATCATTGTCCAAAAAGAACAGAAGGACAGAATGAGGGACAGTTATGAGCCAGTTATGAGTCTCTGTGCACCTCACAGTGGCTCTGCATTTTGCTAACGCTGGTACAAAATATTCTTAGAATTTTGGAGATGACTTTTAAAGGCAGAAATACAAGTGCCAGTCTCCAATTTACCATGTTCAAAGTAGAAACTCTGCCTATTCCTGTGTAAATATTAACCTTTTTGGAGATAAGTGTAAGCATCTGATGGATTTCTTTTGCTTATTTTTTGGACAAACAGTAGATTAAGTGAAAAATCCTCCTGGCACACCTCCTGGAAATAATTTTTAAGCATTCTCCATAAAATAAATGTGGTGGGGTATTTTGTACCTGTCATGAACCATTCAGATAAGCAATTGAAAAATTCATATTTTCTGGATTATGGGGATGCACCTAATGTTGATAATTTGTTGGGTGTCTAATTGTTGTACCTTGCTCAGATATATAAAGTTAATGTGCTTGTTAGAATTGGATTCAGAAGAAATTTTTCCATTAGACCCCATTCCATTAAATTTCATTTGTTTTGGCCAACTGCTAAGGCTCTCTTTTCTCCCAGGTAGGTTAGTATTGTTCTTCCCAAGACTGTCCAGAAATATACACCAAGACTGTTGTTTTTGAAAGGAAGACAGACTCTGAAAATTTTCTCTGTATATCTCTATGTCACTTTCTGGCTTTTGCCATTTTCCAATCAGGACAAATATTTTAGGAGATGCTAAGGAATATTTTCAAATCTGTTTTTAGCATATGAGTAAGATAAAAATCTCTAAATAATGTTAACATGTAATAGCAATTTCATAGTCTGGAGGGACACAGGAACACATAAGACCTCTTCCAGACCAATATTTCTGTGTTTCTTTGCTAATATTAAACATTAATATAGTCCCCAATTTCAGATTCAAATCAATTGCTGAATTTGCTGTGAAGAGAATCAGTTACAACAAAGCAGCAGTTTGTGTGGACAAATAGTTCACCAAAATATTCACTACAAAGAGATTCCAATACTTAACAAAATGCTAAAAAAAAAAAGGATGTAAAAAGGAAAACAATATGCATTTAGTTAATCCTCCTACATTACAATTAACATGAGAAATAGCAGACTCTTTTCCACCTCTCTGCAAAGATTAAATAGCTGAATGTCAGTATTGAGGAAACATAAACCTTGATTTCATTTTTTAATAAAATACAGTAAACTGGCTAAAGAAATGTGAACCAGTGCAAATAATTAAAATTTCAGAAATTTCACCTGTAATAATAATTCGGGGGAAAAAAAAGCTTATAGTTTAGGAATTCTCCTGTTTAATATTTCTCTCAAAATATGCTAACTCACAGTGCAACTCCCACCATTGAGGTATGAAGTCACAAGAACTTCCTCACTTACTCCACACATGAAGTGAAGAGGTAAAGTGTAACTAAAAACCTTTTCCTTTTGGGTGCCAGCTCATAGAAATCAAGGGATTTGTCAGAACACTGAATCAAACAAGTCAAACGCACAGCAGCAGAGCTTAGCTTAATCCTCTGATCAGAGACAATCGGCTCATCAGCGCCTGAGCCCAGCAGACACAGGCTGCTCTCCCCCAGAGCCTCTCACCCACCCGAGTTGGGGTTGTTCCTGCACTCTCCTGCCACCCCTTGACGAGGGTAGATACTTTTTAGATCATGTAGCCATCTCAATAAAATTAGGAGGTTGGTGTTAAAATACTGCAGTGGCTGCAGTATAACCCTATGATTTATGATTATATTTTTTGTGGTGGGTCGACCCTGACTGCATGCCAGGTTGTCTCCAAAGCTTCTTTGTCACTGCCAGCCTCAGATGGACAGGGGAGAGAAAATATAGTGAAAGACTCATGGGTTGACATAGGAGCAGGGGAGAACACTCACCAGTGATCGTCATGGGCAAATAAACTAGACTTGGGGGATTTAGTTTAATTAAATCAGATTAGGATATGGAGAAATAAAAAATAATCTGAAAAGAGGATGGGCAATAGGGGCTGTAGTCAGTTCAGTACACATTGCCTCTGCTCCTCTTTCCTCCTCAGTAAGAAGACTTCTCACATTCTTTCCCTGTTCCAGTGTGGATCTCTTCCTTCAGGAGCAGTTTGCTCCAGCTTGGGTCCCTCACAGAGCCACAGATCCTGCCAGGAGCCTCTTTCAGCACAGGCTTCTCACAGGGTCACACACTCCTTCAGGCATCCATTTGCTCCAGTCTGGCATCCTCCATGGGCTGCAGGTCTCTGCAGCCCCTTCTGCCCTGCAGGCATGCATCCTCTTCTCCCCCATGGACATCCAGGGGCTGCAGGGGCACTGCAAGGGTTGCTGCACCATGGTTTGCACCAAGGCTTGTGGGGGAATCTCTTCTCTGGGACCTGGAGCACCTCCTGTCCTGCCTGCACTGACCTGGGAGTCTGCAGAGTTGTTGCTCTCATATATTCTCATTCCTTTCCTCTGACTGCTGCTGGAGTTGCACAGGATGGGTTTCTTTCCCTCCCCCCTCCTTCTTAAATATGTTATCCCTGAGATGCTACCACCATCACGGATGGGCTCAACCCTGATCAGTGGCAGGTCCATCTTGGATGTCTGGCTTTGGCTCCATCAGACATGAGGGAAACTCCTGGCAGCTTCCCAGAGAGTCCACCCCTGTAGTTCACTGCTGCCAAAACTTTGCCACACAAACCCAATATAATTTTATAAATAGGTGCCTTTGGTGCATTCTGCAGTTAAATCTAGACTGGACTACTCAAGGATGATGCCCAGTGTGCAGCTGCAGTGTATTGAACAGAGACTCAGATGTGACACCCTGAGCAAGGAGGCTCCACCCCCCTGTCCCACCTTACATTCTGCCTCTCCTATTTGCACAGACCTTCTCTAAAATTTCTTTGCACAAATCTGTGTCCTGGCTCAGAGCAGGGGCTCTTTTACACATGCCTACATCTGTGGTGGTCTGAGAACTAATGTCATTCAAAATAAAAATTTTGCTCTGGCTCTGAGCAAGGTCGCTGTGGTGTCCCTGCACTGTGTTCCCAGGACTAGGAGTGCTGTATGACACACCACTAAAATCCTTGGGTTTCTTAGTGAGTCCAGATGTGCTGTGAGATTGGATTCAGGTACAACACTGATGGATCTGGTAGCAGAAGAAGCATGGATGGAGGAGCAGAAAAAAAGAGTGACATTGTTCTTGAGCTCGATAGAGCCAATGTAAAGGCTTTGAGACTGCTAATTTTCTCAGTTTCCCAGTGGGATCACCTGAAAGCGGGATCACCATTCCTGGCAGTTAAGTATTGCTGAAATTCTCTTTCTAGTGGGGTCTGCATGACTTTTCTCTGCACTCTTACCCAAGTCCTCCAAAGTAGCACTGGCACTGAACAGAAAGAATATGATTCTCTGAAATGTTATAAAATATAACATTTCAGAGAATCATTTCAGTTTTAAAGGAATCCCAGGAGAAGAGTGACACCCTGAAAATGATACAGAACTGGGGGAGAAGTTTTGATATAACCACATCTCCAAATCTTGTGCTCGGAAAAGTGAGAGCTAGATAATAGCTTACCCCACATATTAAATAGCAGGGAAAGAGTATGACTGTACCCCAAAGGGACAGTTCAACCCTGTTTTCCTTAAAAGTGCAGCATTTAAGCACTTAGGAACTGTTTACATCTATAGGCAAACTGCTTGATAAAAAATCACTGCCATGGACTAAGCATAGTAAAGGGAAGGCAAAGCAGATTTCCTATCAGAAAGAGCAGTCCAGTCAGAAATACATTCTGAGACATTTCAAGCTTCATAACATATTGCTGTCTCAGACATCACAGTAAACCGTCTATTAACAGTTTTGCAAAATGAATGCTGACCTCTACGGATTTATCTACTTGTATTTCTCAATACCTCAAATAGAAGCTCTGGGTTTGGAGCTGTCTCAGCTCTGAGACAGCACAAAGTTCTGAAGCTTAAAAGGACTTGTTTTGTTGAGGTTACTTTTTTTTTTTTCTGAAATATCATCTTATTTTATACAGTATAATATTGACTCATTTTTGTATCCTCTTAAAATAAATCCCAATGAGCTGTGTTCCTAACTCCTCCTTATTTAATGCTCCAGTTTACTTTTTCCTTTCTACTCCAGAGACAGTCAGGGTGTTATTTAATGGATGTATAGGTTTAGAATTCTTTTAATCATAGCTTTTTAAGGTGAAGACAAGATAAAAATTAGACCTCTCTCTCTGTATGCTTATCTATGTATCTATCTCTCTATCTATCAATTAATCAATCAAAAATAAATTAACATATGGACATCATCTCTACTTGACCCTAGTTAGGTTGTGTTCAATTCAGTTCTCCACAGTCCAAGAAAGACAAGGAGTTATTGGAGAGGTCCATTGGAAGCCACAAAAATGATGTGGGGTCGGGAGCATCTTCCGTGTTAGAAGATACCGCGGAAGCTGGGCCTGTTCAGCCAAGACAAAACAGAGAGGGGATCTCATTAATTCATATAAGGACATCAAAGGCAGATGCCAAGAGGATGGTGCCAAACTCTTTTCAGTGATGCTCAGTGACAGGAAAAGGAGCACTGGCCATGAACTAAACCACAACCAGTTCTACCACAAACAAGGAAGAACTTCTTTTTATTGAGGGTGGCAGAGCACTGGAACAGGCTTCCCAGGGAGGTCATGGAGTCTACCTCTCTGCAGACATTCCAAACCCACCTGGAGGGTTTTTGTGCCCCCTTTTGTAGGTGACGGTGCCTTCGCAGGGTCCAGGGCAGGATGATATCCAAAAGCCCCTTTCGATCCTAAAAATTCTATGGGTCTGTTGTTTTTCCAAATTGATTGAGTGGTAGTTTAAATTAGATACAAAGCAGATTGATTTATCATTAGACTTCTTCAGGTTGAAGTCCAGATACAGAAAGCTGTACCTGTTCTATGAACCCCTTTCTGAAGTGATTAACTATAAATGTTATTTCAGGCTTTCTTCCACTGGGATGTTTGCAAATGAGGTCACAGTCATAATTAATAGTCTCTAAAAACAGACATTTGCGTAAGAAAAACAACGGGAAAAATCAAATTTAAAGTTAAAATAACAACATTTATGGTATCTTGGCAAGGTCACTTACTTGTCACTATATGTCTCATGAATCACAGAAAAATAAGCCAAAAAGAAAGAAAGTGAAAACCCTGGCAGAGTTGGGTGTCCTTCAGTAGCTGGCCTGACAAACAAAAATTTTCTTCCCCAAAACCACAAGTTTTGTTTAAAGGGGAACAAAAAAAAAATAAAATAAAGCAGAAACTACCCAAAGAACTACATATTCCATAAATTAGGAATCCATTCTGGAGATTCAAACCTCTTATTTAACTGTATGCTAAAAACTAAGATTTCTTTAAATATAGCCTTAGATGAAGTCTATCCCAAGGCAGGGTGATAAATGCATGGTTTGCAAAGAAAGTGGAATCATCATGGAGTATAAAAGTCTCTAATGTTGTCAGTATAATGGAAGGAAAAACCCCAAGCCAGCTGAGAGTGCAGTTTTAGACACATGCTTTTCACAAACTGACTGATGTGGCTCTTTCAAAGAAATCAATCTGAGGCTTTGCAAATCACTCTGGGACAGATTCTGCTTTTCACTCTTTGTCCTATTCACACTGCAGACTGAAAAAAAAAAAAGGCATTTCTCTGCAGATATAATTCACTGTGATAATTATGCCCTACAACTACAGTGTGAGTCAGCATGCGGAGGCTGGCAGAATGCATCCTCCTAAAACTGAGCAATCCAAACTCCATGGGCTCATAACAGACAAACTTTAACTAAAAATGTTTGGGGTGGTGGGTCCTTTTTTTTTTTTTTTAATTTTTTCTCCTGAAATATAAAAGTACCGATTCTCTCAAATTCCTGCAGTGATCTGTTGCTTGTCATTCACAACATCAAACCATAACCTTAATGGTTATTTGTATAATTTGCTGTGTGTTTCGTGCTTATAATTCCATTTGGCTCAAGGCAAAGTGATGTAAGGCATTCATGGACATAAAGGAGTGTAAAAGAAAGAGAGTTTGATCAATAGGACAACTTTGTTGCTGGTAAACATTGTCAGAAAATGATCAGTGTCAGTGCTCTAAGCCAGAGAAAACTAATAACATGAGTGGCAAGCTTCCTGCAAGCATTTGGAGTATTTATGCGGCATTCCAAAGGAAAATCTGTAAACAAGACTAGAACAAAAATACAATTTTATTGATATCCACCTGATTTATGTTTACAGCATGTGTTGATAATAACCCTATTTGTCAAGAGAGTCCATCATGAATACTAATTTACTGTTACTGAGTCAAAACCAAATAAGTGAGGTTGATGTGATGCTGTACTCTTATGCATTTTCATGTAATCACATTTAGAGTGACCTGGGTCTCCAGTAACGAATTCAAAGGACTTTCGCAAGGCACAGAATGTTTTCTAATGAGTTTATAAATGCATTCTGATATGAATGGATCTCAGAGACTAGGAAGAGACCCTTTCTGTCTGTTTAATGAAACATGAATAAAAATTATTTTTAATATCTTATGCGTGTTTTTATTCCACCATCTTACTTTTCAAAGGAGAACATCTCAAAGTCCCAGAAGATCAAATCTACAAAAAGTTGTTACATTTTGAACTTTCTTTCATCTTAATTTGAAACAGAAGACACCAAGACTTTTCCTGTGATTGTTACAAGGAAATAAATAGTAACTCAGTCAATATTAGAATGGTCTAATCAGAAGAGTTTTCCATAACAAAAAAAAAAAGAATTAAATTTAAAATTTACTGCTCAGTCTATGACAATAACATAATAGTGAAGTATTTCAGCATAAATGAAATAGATCTCTAATTGTTCATGCATATTTTTGTTAAAATTGAAACAGTCCTCTTACAAAGTATTATGTTCTGACTAATCAGTACATTTCCATGAAAAAAGAAATCTACTGGTTCTGTTCTAAAAATGGATGAATATTATTTAACTAGTTGAGAGAAACCTGAATAAAAAGAGATAAGGTGACATTCCTAAAAAGTAAAATCCAAAATTTCATCTAGAATAAACCTGTTCAGTGGAGTGTGAACAATGCATTCTAGTTCAGATCTAGGAAACCTAGTTCACAGAAGCATTGAGTTGTTAAGGTTGGAAAAGACTTTTAAGATCATTAAGTCCAACTGTCAAGCACCACATTCATTATTAAACCATATCCTCAAGTGCAAAAGTTCTTTGCTCTGGCTAAAAAGTACACTCATTTTAATAAAAAAACAAACAAATTAACAAAAAAGCTCAAAACAACAACAACAAAACCAAAAAACCACACACAACCAAAAAGAAACAAAACCACATTAAAAACCAGAGATTCACAGAAGATGAATGATGTCAATAAAAACTAGAATGCAAGTTTCCCCCTTGATTTTATCACTAATGAAAACCCTCCAGAATGGCCCAGATCCTGAGTTTGTTTTGCCCATCTGAAATGGTAAAAACTGTGCCCGAGCCTGGTGAATCTGACTGATAAGGAGTGCCCAAAGAACCTCAAAGTGGCATACATTAGCAAAGCATTCCTGCTTCTAGGTACATTGTGGAAGGGTTATTAACTTTTGCTTTTTACTCCTAGCAGTCGCAAAAATATTATGGAAAATGCTGGTAGCTCTTACTAAGACTGGACGTGAGACCATTTTTCTTGGACCACTTCACTCAAAGTTTTACAAATAGAGCTGATCAGGAACTTCACTGTCAGAAAAATGTGTGTTATAATGCCCACTTATCTATGAATCACTGCCAGAATGGCAGCAATTAACCAGCCAGGCACAGGACCTCACATTTGGCACAAAACACCCAGTATATATAATAAAATATGCATAGGGTTACTTCTTATTTTCAGAATGAGTTTTTGTGAGTTTTCAAAGTTCCGAAAATAAATGAACAAAAAAAGAATAACCAAGTATTAACTTGAAGGAGAAATGCAGGGGCGCATGTATAGAAAAGACTGAAGTTTATATAAATAAAAATAAATATAACTTAACTTTCAAGAAAACATTATGTTATTTATTTATTTATTTTTATTAATTTCCATATGTCATGCTTCCCTGAAAGTTCTAAACTGAATTTAAAATAGTTCCCCTGAAACTGCATGGTCAGAATTCAAGGCTTTGCTAAATATTTGCTGTTCCCTCTAGAGTTTCCACTGCCTTCGTCTGGAGCTTGTAGCACTCGAAAGTTTAGAAAAAAACCCCAGCTTCCTGGTCTAAACTGGCCAAGAAAAAGTGCAAAGTGATAAATCTCCCTCTGGCTGAGTCAAAAATCCATGCTGGAGTGCTAGGTCTGATGAAAAACAAGGAAATAAACTCCATTCTTAACCATGAGAATACAAAGCTCAAGCCTTCAGGCAAATTGATCAGCTGATAGCTGATAATTAGCACAGTGCTTGTCCAAGGCTTGGGTGCCTAATGCATCTGTTGCTAAATTTCAGCATCATTCAAGGTTTGTTTGCTGGCGTAAATGCAACTAAAAGCAACAGTTGTATATGGAAGATTCATATCTGGATTTCAAAGGCAAAGACCAAACTGTCTTTTCTGGTGATTGCTCTGGATTTCTAATGTGAACTGTGTCACTGCTAGCAAACAGCACTTCTCCAAGGAAAATAACCCTCTTTAATCCAAGGGAAAACCTAAAACTAACGCTAGTGACATCTGGTGGCACTTAAAAATGTCACATTTGAAAGTAAACCATTTCGTGGTGCAAAAGGAAGATTGGCAGCCTTATAATCTGTCACTTTTCCAACTGGAGTTAATAGAAGTTTTATTCAGTGGTATGAAACAGAGGTATCATGAAATGCCCCCTTCCTCACCTGAGCCAGAGATGCCTGTGAAACCTCAACCCACATGATCTTCATCTGTATGTTGAGGAAATGAATGAACTGAACACCCAGTTGCTTCTGAGGGACTCTTGCATTCCCTATGGTCACTGCACAAAATATATCATGTAAATGTGACTTATATATATGGTTATTTAAATGAGAGATGCTACCATCTATGAAGAAATAAATGTGGATACAAATGAACTTTGGCACTATGATATAGGATGTCTCTCCAGGCTGGAGAAATGTACCAGGTGTCTTCAATTAAAATAATAATAATAATCCTCTCAACCCTGTTCAATTTAAGCCAACCATTTAATTCAGTTTTCTCTCAGCTGATCCTAATAATTCTGCTGTAGTTCCTAGAATTCCCTCTGACTAACTTCTGCTCTGCCCACTGTTGCACAAATATTTGACTGGTCTTACATCCTTTCCTCTTTTCTTTTCTTCCTCAATTTCAAGCAGCATCTTGGCTGTTTTTTCCTGCAGGCCCTGATACAGAGTCTGATTAGTATTACCTCAGAAAAACAAATTGTGGTATAGGAAGGAGGAAGAATATTGCATCTACTTCTAGTGCCTTGCACTTTCAAAGAAACCGTGATGAGATGGCTGCTAGTGTTCAGGTTGAAATACCAGAATGACTCACACATTGGGAGTTGTATACATGTCCATTTTATTTCCTTTTCTGTTAACCAAGATGGTAGCCAAGACCCAGCAGTCTTGATATGGAACTCAAGAAATATTTTTCAGCCTTAGACACTCAGCTTTGCTTTCCCAAAAAGAGGCATCATCTTTCTCCACTACAATTCAAGTCATAATTCTTGGTAAGAGAAATTTTTAACATTCAAACAAGTGTGAATGACAGCAGTAGCTTCTTCAAGCTAAAACACAATGCTACATTTGAGATTGCTAAAACACAATGCTACATTGGCACCTCCAGGTTACATTTTCACAGCAATATTATTTCTATTACATCAGCTGAAGAGACCAATAGGAATTTGGGGACCCTACTGAGGTAACTGCTAAGACTCAGAATATGCAGATTTTCTGAGGCTCAGGTGACTGGCATGTGATACTCCAGTTTCCCCTGAGGTACAAGCTGGAACTATCTCTGCTGAGGACTTTTCATAAAGCATCATGTGCAGTTAAACCTGAAACACATGTACACTCACATAACCATGCATGTATATAAAGCTATGTCTGAAATTTCAGTATGAATAATTGCCCTGTTGATTGTCTATTGCTCCCTTAGAAAAAAAAAGAGTTTACTTAACACAAAAATGAATAAAATTCGGGTTGATACATTGAATATTAGTGCTAACTTGCAAACAAAACAGATATGATTATGAGAGCTAATCTTTCCTTTCTGGCTTCTAGATCTATTCAAGATCAGCATTTTGGATATTTTTCAGCTTGCTTTACTTTCTTGAACTTACATAACTTTCGCACCTCAGATCTTCTTTCAGAGATGGTTTCTCAGTGTTGGAGAGATAACTATGACATGCAGTGAGTGTCTCCTGAAGCTGGCAGAGCTGGAGGAAAATTGCAGCTTCTCAGCTCGTTTATAAACACTTCACAACCCTGCCAAGGAGTGAACAGTGAGAAGTCTTCACAGTGAGCAGCAGACCAGGTTTTGAGTTAATAGCTGGCTGATCCTCAGATTTAGGTGAAAGCAGCAACACCTGAGTTTACGTCCAAATAACACCAACACTGGGACACGAAACAAATAGTTTTGTCTCACTGCAAGACAGCCAGAGTCCTTCAGGCAATCCTTAATGCCCATATTTGTAATTTCCTGACTCATCTGTGCTTGGATTGACTCAGCTTATGGAGGATATGTGCATTCAGTCTGCCTGGCAGAGCACCCAGAGTGAGAATTTCCTTTGTAGGTTCAGAAACATGAACTGTCACAGCTGAATTCTGGATGTCTCTGGGCCCTTGTGGTGAATGGCTTTTCCCTTTTCAGCATATGTGTCGACAGAGAGCACTCCAACCTAAACTTTTTTTTTCTTTTCTACTGATTTTCTCCTTCTTTAGAGGAGCTTAACAGGTAAATACTACAGTACCAAGCATAGGGATTACACCAAAAAGATAGATGGTTTCTGCCTCAAGAGTCTTTCTGTGGAAGATAGACTACCATTAGAAACATTAAGGTCCTAAACCAATATGTGCAGACACTTCAAACTCCCAGATAAGAAAAAGATCCTTTTCTAGGAAAAAAAAAATAAATAGAAAAACAGGTTTTAAGAGAGTTCCTGTGGAGAATCTGCCCTAAAGAATGCTCTGAAATGGTTTTACCCCCTCAACTGAGCATCTGTGTGCCAGAATTTTCCAAGATAATGCTATATTTTTGGCTTCACATGTACAGTCATGCATTCAGCAAACACTGTGGGTACCTTTCTGATTCAGGGGAGACTTACAATATTCTGTCATGTATTACCTAACATATAAATCTTTGCTTTGGAAACAAAGATATAACACTACTCTTGGCTTTTGATCACAGGTGAAGATTTTTGGCAAATGAAATTAATCCAGATGGTGATTAGCAAAAAAACCAAACAAACAAAAAAAACCAAAAAAAACAAACAAAAATACCCCCACAAAAACAAAAACAACAACAAAAAACCCCTTTATTTTTCCCTGCTGACATGAAAACCAAAGTTCATTGTTTTATTGAATGGATTACAATACCAATTCCTGCATTCCTGTCTAGAACAGACAACAAGAGGAGCTGTCTCAGCAAAAAGAAGTTCTTGGTTAAGCTGTTCAGTGGTTTTATTTTTGCCTTCAGGAATGAGACATGGAAGAGTTTGACTTCTTGGAATTCAAAGTAGACACCTGCCAGTGGAGTATTAGAGATTTGTACAATAACCACGGCAGAGAAGAAATAGCAAAGACAAAATAAACACACAAAGTGGAATTGTGTGACCACTCAAAAAAGTTTCTCCAAAACTTCCTTTGGAAATTTTTGATTTTGAAGGGGGGGGGAAAGCTTTTTTAAAAGAGCCTGGAGTGAGATTCAGAAGTTTTCTATGTGCTTCACAAATTAATTAGAGATTCCTTCTGTCAGTTTTGGTATAGGACTTAAGATGCAGTACCAAAGAGCATATAGGAGCTTAAAATACAACTTAAACAGAAATTAGGCACATATGTCAAAAGAAGAAATCCAAATCTCTCCATGTGTCTGTTAGGATGCTGATGAATTCAACAATCTTTGAATCTGGGAGAGATGTACTGTATATCTGGGAGAGATGTACTGTATATCAAGCATATATATCACACCCAAAAGGCATTCATCACAAAACCCAGTTAGCTGCAATGAAGCTCAGTCATGGAACACACCTAGAGGTGCTTTCACTTGCCTCAGGCTGCTTGGGAATCACAGAATACATACTTTTAATTCCTACAAAGATTGTGAGAAAGAACTGCCCAAACTAAGAGAAAGCATGGATTATGGGGGACAAGAACGTCCTTTCTAACAAGAAAGACTTGATGCTAAATGTCATAAATAAACTGCAAACTCAGGAAAAGAAGCCTGAGTAACCTAGGAAGAAAAGCATGACTTAAACTTCTCATATAATGCGGCTGAAGCAAAAGGTGTGTGTGTATATATATATNATGTGTATGAGTATCTTCTTCTTGTTCTGAATTTACTAAGTAGATGTATCAGTTTTAAGAGACCCACAGTGCCAAGATAGGAATTCTCAGTGCTCACAGACCTGTTGCTTAAGTAGGACTTTGCAGAATGAGGTGAGGAAAGTTCAGGGAGTTGAGGATTGGCTAATCAGGCAGACACCCTAAAACTAGGGAGCACATGTATGGAATACCAGAAGCAGAGTAGTAGTTTTGGTAAGAGCAGACCCACAATAAAGTCCTCAAAATGAGACACATTAGCACCTCTTTTGTGCATCTTTAGAACTACTGAGAGTTGTTGATCTGAGAAGGAAAAGAACCAGTGGACAAATTGCTATATCTTTAAGTCATTTCTTTGAATCTTGCAAACAGAATTCTGTCTATTTAAATAAATAAATAAATAAATAAATAAATAAATAAAGACATAAATAAATATATATATAAATTTAAAATTTACATTTAAAACAGACAATCATAAATTAAGTATTCTGTGTCTGAACATGGCAATGTTTACATGATCACAGCTTGCATATGTAGACCTCTGGTTTTCTTTGACATATGTGCTTTAAAGAAAGGATGGACCAGTCTTGAACCCCAGGAGGTTTCTATCACAGTACCTGAATGTTCATTATGATTTGAAGGGTGCTGGATGCAATAGGAAGCAGGGGTTGGGAGGACACAGAAGGCAGTCAACAGTCCAAAACTGTGGTTGCAAACTCATGCAACAGCTTCAAAAATGAAGAAAGAATGACAAGATGGGTGTAGGTAGTTATTCTGCCATGGAAAGCTCTTGTTTTCCAGGCTGTTCCAGAGAAGGTTGTTTCCATTTCTTATGAAGGACAAGTAAAATTCAAAATGAGATAATTTAGGTGTGAGGTGGGAGAGGAGTAGATTTCTCAATGCATCTTGTATAAATAAGAAACATGAACTGAAGAAAATTGCCAAAAGCAGTTCAGCCCTTGAGAAGGTAAGGATTAAGACTACTGGTAAGTAAAATCTATAATTGAGTTTTCATGTCTTCTTTTGCAAACCACCATTTCATCCAGATTTGGTAGATTAGAGATGCTTCTTTTAAATCTTGGCTGGTATCAAAGTGATTTAAGGGTATTCTGACAAACTTGTTTCCTTGTCAGATTGACGAATATGACAGATTGAAGTGAAATGCCTCTTTACGTACGTGAGAGTCCCAAAGTTGGGAAACATTATCTGAACACTATTCACTGACACTGACAGCTACAATACAACAAACCAATTTCCTACTAAAACTTCAACATCTATTCTTTGGGTAACTGCTGAAGAAAATCACACTGCCAAAAAAATAACATTGTTGTCATTACGGCAACTCCATTCAGAGATGGCTCTGGGACAGGAAAGGAGAATGCATAACACTGGACCTTCTCTAATAAATACTTGACACTGTTGCACAACTTTCAGATCCTAAAGTAATCTTCTGTCTGGCCCTGTATTAGGTGGAGTCACCAATAGATCTTAGATCAGGCTCCACACAGCAGTCTCACCATTTCAGTCTTAAATCACCTTCAAAACTACACCCAGAATGGAAATTTTCTTTTTGTCTATTAGAACTGGGCATTTCTGTTGAGTTGGACAGTTCCAGACTTTAGTCAGCCAGGCAAACTTGAACTTTTATTTACTTAGACTAAAAATGACTAGTTGGCACTTGGTGGGTAGTATTTATTTCACCAAGAAGGTAGCTTAAAACTAGTTCATTTTGGCTACCATTATGTTAAAATGAAATTTGCAGTGGTCTGATCCTTCTAGATAATTAGGAACATCACTGATTTCAGTGCCTATATTAAAGAAACTGTAAAGATATAATGGTTGACAGTTTCCAGGAAACTTTATTTGAACAGATGTCTTGTGGTTTCCTTCCAGAGTCCTAAATTTCTGGTTGTTGAAGAGTATGTCTCCAGTATGCAAGCTCATCAAAGTGTGATAAATGATTTTTTGGAGACAACTACTAATGAGTAGATGAAATTTCTGGGCTGAATTTTTCACAGTGACTCAAGATCTTCACTATTACACTGGAGACCTTCAGTGCTGATGTTTGCACATGAAAACTGTTTTGTACAATATCTACAGGCAAATTTGTATTCACAATTTATTGCTTCAAATAGAATTTTTTTTAAAAAAATGCATATTAAGAAAAGTAACAGATCCTAATTTAGCAAGCTTTTGCAAATAATAATCAATCTAACCAAATAATATTATTTAACTAAGATGGAATGAGTGCTTACTGTGGAACAATATATCACTAATGATTGGAACAGGTGCACAAAGTGTCTTAATAAATCAGTAACCTGGAAAACACATCAATTATTTTGAAGGTTAATGGATTTTTTGCTTGTTCTCCAAAACTCATGAAGATATTTTCCTGAATACTTCAAACTATTTAAAAGCAAATTAAACAAAAAAACCCCTCAATTAAAAAAAAAAAAAGAATAAAAGCTTAAGGTGGTTTATAAAACAGAATAAAGCACTAGTGACACAAAAATAAGCAGAATATATTTAGAAGCAAGTGGAACTGTTGTAGCATGATATATATTGGAACATAGATAAAATATGCTAAAAAGAAGCTGTTGGAGTTACAACTGGAGTGACATCTCCCATCTCACTTGGAAGTAATTCAGGTCACAAATTTTCTCAGAAACATTTTTTACTAAAACCACAATTTTTTTTGTGAAATTTTCTAGTGGCAAAGATTTCTGAAACCCAGAATGGGAATCCTATCACGATATAATGTAGAGATTGATCTGATACTTGAAATACTTACCTATGCTCTAGCAGTTCCTGGAATTTTGACATTAATTTCTTAATCAATAAGGTGGAGGGTTATAAGCTTTGGAAAGCCAGCAGGTTGAGGGAGGTGACTGCCTCCTCTACTCCATTCCCAGGAGACCCCACCTGGAATATTGCATGTAGCTCTGGGACTACCAACAGAAGATGGATATGGACCAGCTGGAGCCAGTCCAGAGGAAGCCGGGCTGAGACAGTTGGGGTTGTTCAACCTGGACATGAGAAGCCTCCAGAGAGATCTCGTATCACCCTCCAGGACCTAAAGAGGGGGCTGCAAGAAATCTGGAGAGAGACTTTTTACAAGGGCATGTAATGACAGGACAAGGTGGTGTTAAGGGCAACTTCCCAGTCTGATCATTCAGGAGACTCACTGGCATTCACACAGAACCAGGGACTTTGACTGCTAGGACCAAAGCCTCTTCACAGCAGGTGGTTCCAGGAGGCCCCTTGGCTCCCTACACACCCCAGGCCAGGTTTCCTTACTGGTTTGCCTCCATGTTTCCCACAGCAGAGTCTCACATGTCTAGTTCCATAATGTCATTTTTTCATGGTGCAATAACACAGAAAGAAACAGCTGGAGGTGATGCCTCCGAGGAGAGTCCCCACCAAAGGACCCCTTGGGCTTTCATACCCTCACAGGCGAGCCCTACACAAGCCCTGTTTTTGATCTCAGCTCTCCTTCTATATTCCCATGTCTTCAGCTCCTGCTGCCGTTTTTCACTGTCCATTCACCTGGTCATCAGTCTTTGTACCTTTTGTTATGCAAAGGGTGGGCAGCCCATGGCCTTTTGTCTTTCTGGGCTCCCACCCTAGAGCTCAGTCTGCATCTCATTCTGCATCTCTAGTTGCAGCTTGCAAAGGAGCTACCTGCACCAGATATGCTGCTCAGCAGGGGAATAGCTTTAAACTGAAAGAGAGCAGGGTTAGATTAGATATTATGAAAAAAATCATTTACTGTGAGGATGAGGAGGCACTGGAACAGCCCAGGAAATCTGTGGATACCCCATCCCTGGAAGTGCTCAAGGCCAGATTGGATGGGTCTTTGAGCAATCGGGTCTAGTGGAAGGTGTCCCTGTCCACGGTAGAGGGGTTGGAACGAGATGATATTTAAGGTCTCTTCACAAACCATTCTATGATTCTATGAATCTGTGATTTTCAAAAAAAGAAATTAGTTAACATCAGTAATTAATGTCACAAAAGTGTAGCAAAGAGAGAGAAAAATAAAATGAATTATTTAGAATTTTAGGGCTCTTGTTTTGCCATGTCTTTTAGTATGCTATTGAGCTTTCAGGGAGACTGAACAAATGGAAGAATTAAATAATCACTTGGAAACTTACACAGTAGAAAATTTCACCAACTAAAAGATTTTTTTAAATGAAAACTATGTTTGTGTATAGGCAAATTTCATAATGGAAACTAATTTGCAAAGTTAATGCTCTTGCTAAAAGCCATTTATCTTCTTTACTGTCTAAAAAGGAATTGTCTATGTACATTTTTAACATACACTGTGTGGTTGCCTATTTTTACTAAATTATGTGCAACTCACATTTGAGTTTGTTTTCACAGTTTATTCCATCTTTAAATATTTTATTTTTAACTAAACTCATAAGTATATCTCATATTTGTAGATGCAGGAGCTAGCAAATCTGCATCTCAGATTCAGCTACCATTTCCTATCTCAGATTCAGCTACCATTTCCTGAGGAAGGAAGGAAGGAAGGAAGAAAGGAAGGGATTGGAGTTAGAGGAATAGACAGCAATACCTGTGTTGATTTCTTTCACTTTAGCACCTTCTGGATTCTTACTTCCTAGAAAGTTGTTAATTTTTTTCTTGCTTGGATATATCAGAGATTATTTTTCACTTTTCCATAGTTCATGATTTATTTTATCTAGAGAACTTAGTTCACCCAGTGATGCAAAATGTCTATTTCAATGAAAGCCAGCGTTCTTACAGAGAAAACCCTGAGATATGTCAAAGGTTGGGCTTGATGACCCTTGAAGTCTCTTCAGACTTAAATGATTCCATGGTTCTATGTCTGACGCAGCTCTGCATTCACCCAGATGAAACTGGTAAGGAAGGAGACTTCAGCTTCAGAGAGTAGGTTCAGCAAAGGGTCCAGAACCTTCTCTTGGAGAAAAAGTAAGTCCCTAAATAAGGTGTTCCAAAGCTTGACAACCCCTTCTATGAAGAAATTTTTCCTAATACCCAATTTAAACCTCCCTTAGTATAACTTGAGGACATTTCCTCTTATTCTGTCACTTGTTGCGGGGGGAAAGCGACTGTCCTCCACTTTGCTGCAACCACATTTCAGGTTGTAAGATAGAAAAAAAAGAAAAAGGTAGGTAGAAAGTCATAAGGTCCACCTTGAGCCTCCTTTTCTCCAGGTGGAACAACTCCAGGCACTTTGGAGCTGTGACCCACAAAAGCAGGCTTCTGCCTCAGCCTGCAGTCCCCATGGAGGAGAACATGAAAAGAAACCAGTGCTCATAGTGGGTGATCCTGTCAAGGGGAATGTATAGAGCTCTGCCTGGGAGTGGATGAAGAATGAGTTGAGAGTTTATGGGTCAGAATTAAGGGTCAGCCCCAACTATTCTGTGATTCTGCCTAATTTTCTGCAGCTGACAATCAGAGCCTTTGAAACGCACCATTGAACTCCTCAGGGCATCCTACAGATGGCAGCAGCCATCACGCCATATGTTCCCTGGGGCAATCCTATATTAGTAGGACAAATTAAAAATAGTTTGTCATTTTGAAAGACATATTTAGTACAAAGTATTTTTCAAGCTAAAGAGCAGGGATGGTGTGCATCTGGAGGCAGAAGATTAGACAGCTTTACAGCAGGAGTGGCAGAGATATATGGTTCTTCCTTATAATACAGCCTAATTTAGCGAAAAGAAATTGACCTGTTAGACAAAGCCTGGATATTTGACTATGATTCATACAGGGACAACTGTGGATCAAAGAGATAGACGGAGGACTAGAACATAAATCCCTTGGTTTCTTCCCATCTCACCTCAAGTCAATTCAAATCTTTCCAGTCTCGTAAACTAAACCAAAGCTAAAAGTTAACTAGACTCTATGGTATAACACAGAAAATTGATTAAGAAATATCAAGTGAATTGAGATATTTCAAATAACAACTAAGGTAAGATTTAGCTTTCTTACAGCAACCCTGCAGCCCATGGTTCAGTTCCAGAGTTGAAGCACCATTCACAGAGAAATAGCCTTCAAACTCCATTTCTTTTGATATTATGTAAGCCAAACAGCCTTCTTTTCGCTATTATCCTCTAGTTAGTATTCATGTAATCTTGCTTTCTTACTCTCAAGATAAACAAGCAATTGACAGTCCCTTCATTTTCAGCCAAGCTTACAATTTAAAAAGCTGCAACCACTTTCACAGCCGTAATTAGCAGCATGTGGGAATTCTGGATGCAGTCCTCTACCACGATTTTCACTACTGAAGCAAAAGATATGTCGAGACTGCAGGCAGAGAGGCGATGGAAAGTCATACCTGAGCTGTCCCTAGCTAATTTGGGTTTCAGTAACAGAGGAGATGTATGAAAGGGACCTCTGTGTAGTTGTACCAACAAAAAAAGCACTTTCATGACCTTTTTGGGTCAGTTTGTTATCATCTGTACTCAAAAAAAAAAAGTGAAGGGCTAAATGTTTTCCTTCTTCTGTTCCCAAATTCAGACCCACTGCTAACAGCAGCTATACCACTGTGGAGTCAGCACCAGTCTTTGAAAGGCCTGATGCTTCACCTGTGCTATGGGCCAGGTACCAAAGGCTGTAAATGTTAACAGCACCCACCCCTACAGCACAGCTTTTGACCCAGACGTTGCTGCACAGAGTTTGTCAGTGCCCAAAAAGGGGTATTCCTCATATATGAAAATTTTGAAAGATATAAAATCCAGTTATCCCACTGTATTTTTAATTTGATTCACACTGAGTTAAAAACAGGAATTTAACACAAAGTTGAAAATTTCAATTTGGTGTTCATCTGCTGGTGTTCAGCATGCCTTGCACTGCCTGATTAGGGAAGTCAGTGTTTCCTCTTTGGGGGGGATATCAAATCACAGTGATCTTCTGATAAATTAGCAGATTAAAAGTTTAACAGTCAAATTTTAATGGATTTTCCTCAGTCTAAATCAGTTTTGTTACTTTTTCTTCCTCTTCCCTTTGACAACCTTATTTTAAAAGAATGCTGTTACTGGATGTGTATGGAATATTAAAGTTTCTGTCTCAGCAATGCCAGATATGGGAAGAAAATATAATGATTTCCTTTTTCATTGTTCTCTTGATAATTAGACCAAATAAATCTTCTTGTCATAGGATTTCAACTTAAGAAAATTAAATCTGTCTACTTTAACTTCAAAATCCTTTCAAGAATCACATACCACTACCACAAAAATCCTTTTTTAAAATTTTATTCCATTTTGGACATGTATGTATAAAAACACAGTGCAATACATTAGTGAAAAAATAAGGAAACTTTTTCATTTTGCTCAGAAAGACACTATATTGCAAAATATAGATTTGGCTCTGAACAAATCAGTAAAGTGACGGTCACGGGTAAAAAGGGAGAAAAGAAGAATGACTGGTTGGCTGCTGGTCAACAACTGAGAATGGAGAAGTTATAAAAAATAACAGAAATGGGTCAGTTTTAAAAACCTGATGAAAGTACTTTTAGTGGACACAGATTTAACTAGTAGTATGAAAATGAAAATAGAAAAGTTGTGGTTGAAGACCTGAAACTGAATATGTTTCTTCCTATCAATGTGTGATGCTATAGAACATTTTCTAAAAGAAGATTTGTCTCTTGGGGCATTTTAAGCCTATATTGGAAAAAATTGTTGGATGGAAATAATCTCACTTGGGTAGAGATCTGGACCAGATGGTCTCATTATTTCAGTAAATAAATAATGTAATGAGTTTTGTACCATGATCTATTGAGTAAGCAAATGCCATTTTTCATTACCAATTTTCTAAAGATACTCTTTGGAAGCAAACGGTCACTCTGGATGCAAAACCTAACTCAACTCAGACTTTAAAGGAACTTTAATATGATAATAATTCCATTTTCCAGGAAGTCTGAGTAGATATGAAATTAAAATATGATTCAACCCCTTAATCTTTGAGTAGAGATACAGCTTGGGAAATTTTTGTATAGCATAGCCTACGGTAAACCAGTTTCAGAGAAAAACATGCAAAGTTAATTTTCTAGGACATTGTCTGTTACATTCTATAAAATATTGTGGGAACACATTGATTTCACTGGTATTTGAATCAAGCCCTAAATTCACTTTACAAAAAATAGAATAAACTGTAGTGTCTAAACATAATGAACCCTTTAGAAAAAAAAATAGGTTTTTTCACCCACCAGAGAAATACATTAAAATGACATTAAAGTTGTGATGCAAAACAAAAGATGTGAAGGAGTTTTGTTAAAAGTAATGCTTACCATATGTTGTGCAACACACTGACACAACACAGTACATTTAAAAAGTAGTTAAAGGGCACCCTGTAGTGTCTAGGTGTAGGGTGACATCTGGTAATTCTTCTTTCGTGACTCAGAGTTTAATTTCATTTGATTTTTGTTCCACAATCCTCCTTTTAGTGTGCTGAACTAGCTTCCTTTTTCAGTTGGTGGATTGAAATAAAGTAAAATGGAGACAGTTCAGAGAACAGTTGAAAATAGACAGGTATATACACAGAGTATTCATACAAACTAAGTCATTTTCCACCCCCACCTCTGCCTTGACTGGCATGGAATACTTGTTGATTAAGAAAGAGAGGGTTGTTGTCATCCAGTCTTTTACAAAACACATAAATAATTATTTGAAATTGAAGACCACTTCCTAGTTTCCTCTCAGACATCAACCTAACCCACAAGTACAAGATTTCCTTGGCTCTTTCTCAGCAGGTGCTGCTCCTGGGATGTCTTCCTTCTGTGGTGCACATGTGGTTATCTCTCTAACCACATAATGCATCACCACAGATTCTTATCTATTTTGTATACTCATCCATCAAACATATGGTGCCGTGATCTTTCCTATGTTACTTTGCCAAAGTGCATCTGAATGATTCCTCAAACAAGTCAAATAAATTGTGGTTACAGTTTAGTTGTCAGATGAGAAATCCCTATAAATTTAAGTGAGTTGCACTTTAGAAGCTAAACATTAAATATCATAACTTTTCTATTGTGACACAAAGGCTTTAAGCCCCTTGGTTGTCTTTAGTGGCTTCACCAGAATCCTGCACAGTTCCCTAAACACCATTTTAGGCAGCCTGCTACTTGTGCCATTGGATATGGTTCTCCTGTAAGTCACCATCATATCTGTCATTCATTTGCTCAGGTATTTTATATATATATGTCATCCAATACTCAGGTATTATAGGGCAGCCAAATAAAATTCTTATTGTGCATCACTGTCATTAAAAAATGTTGAGCATGCACCCTCAATTTATATATATATTGAACCTTCTCTTAGGTGTCTTCAAACCCAAACCTTTCTGTGATTCTATGATTTATTTATAATTAATATACATGCATGTCTTTATTAATATATACATTGCAAAATACAAAAAAATAGATATTGGAAATGGGTGAGATAAAGATGAATTAAACATTATTTAAAATATTTTATTTTGTTTTATTCCTTATTAACAGAAAATATATTTTCCTCCCCCATCTAAATGGAGATTCTTACAGAGCAAGCACCCTTTATACTGACACACTACTTTCCAAGAAGTGGCTGGACATTGCCCAAGTCATGAAAAGTCAAGAATAATCTCTTGTTTACCTTTGCTTCCTCATGTGGTCTTTGCTTCTGCTTTATTTAAACAATTCTATCTTGACCTACAAGGGGTTTGCCCTTTTAATTTTCTCCTTGTCCCCCACCTTCTCAGGACCTCAGCCATGGTCAGTGCAGGACACACATTTTAACATGGGATACTTAGCACTTTTACTGACATTTCAAAGCATATCCAGATTTCATGATTAGTCAGGAACCTCTTTTTTGGGGACTAAGAGAAGTCACATTAGACAGAAACCCTCAAGATCAGAAAAATGCCCTGAAATAATAAGGATTCTGTTATGAATCGGTGCACCTCCTGAACAAATTCCTCAGCACCCTGGAATCTGTGATTATATTCAATACAGTTTTACTTCTGAAGACAACTGATGTTGTCATGAGTCCTCTGTTGCCATGAGTCACAACAGAAACACATCCTGCAGAGAACCTGTTCAAAAATGTTCCGATAATTATTGTATTACCTTGACAATGAGGTATTATCAATAAAATCAAAGCCCCTCAATCATGACCCTTTATCACAATTCTTTCAATGACCAAATTACCATGATTTGAGAACAAATATTGTGGCTTTTTTATCTGAACATCCTCTGGCTTTTCCATACACTGCTTTAATCTTGTACATTGTACATGAACTCCTCAGCTTAACTGAACTCAGATCAGACTCCCACCCAATCCCTATCTGTCTTCCTCTTCTGTCTTTAATTCAGTCCCTGCCTGTCTCACCTCTAATATCTTAGGGCTAACACTAACTTCCAACCAATCCTTATCTAAACTAATCTCACCTATTTATCTCTAATCTCCTTTTCTCTTCAGCTTCCTACTTTATATTCTGTGCTAGTCTAAAGGTTTGGCAGTAGGGGAGATTTCAGCTGATGGAAGGTGCCCCTCAATTGCAGTGCTTCTCCCAAACATTCCGTGTTATCAAACGTGTCATCTCCAATTTAACAAACTTCAGTGTAGGTAGCTGTCATTCAACAAGTTGTGCATTTCCCTAATGAAACAAGATAGTTCAGAAGGATAATAACTATTTGAGTGGCAAAATAACAGAGGATATAAAAGAAACCTTTCTGAGTTAGAACAAATATCCATCTAGCACAGTTTTCTATCTTTGTGAATGGGTCGATACAAAGGCTGATTGAACAGTAAAAAAGAACCACACATATGTAAGATAAATCCTTCTTTCCACATGGTGCCTACTGGCTTCTGCTGTGCAGACATTTGTGACAGAGATTGCATCTGAACTATGTTTTACCACCACCACCAGATCTATTCCCAATGAAACTGTCTGACCTTTAAGAACTCATTTATGCTTTTGTTCCTAAAGCAATCTATGGCAATGGATTCTACAGTTGAATGATGCACGGTGTGAAAAGACCTTACTTTTGTTTGCTTTAAACTCTCTGACTAATAATACATTGGGTCATCCTTAGCTCTTGTATTGTGTCAAATAGTGAATAATTGCTCTTATTGCTATTCAGCATGTCATTGTGATTAATGTCTTCCTCATATTGCTAGCAAATGAAGTTCTAGTCTATTAACTGTCTACTTTTATGAAAGCTATTACATATTTCTGATCATCTTTCTTTCAGTTCACTTCTATTGTATTTTATTTCAGATAAGTGTAGAAGAACAGTACATATCATGCAAGATGCAGGTGCAACACAGATTTATGCAGACTTCAGAGGTGTTCTGTGCTCTGCTGAGCACTTAAGATATTATTATCACCAATATCAGTAGCACAGCTAGGTCTTCTGCTACTGTGATTTTACAGAAATGAGAATAGAGGACACAGAAGATGATATGCAATAAATATTGTTGTCATAGACATGATATTTGCAAGTACTCAGTGTAGTATTTCCATTTAGCCTACTCTGTCTTATACATATTTCCAAGCTTAACCTATCTCATACATATATATATATGAGATATGAGATATATAGATATAGATATAGATATATGGGAGGAGAGAAATAGAGAGAGAGAAAGAAAGAAAAACAAAGAAAGAAAGACAGAAAG
>VZDJ01006028.1:14775051-14833202 GCA_008694505.1 Cyanoderma ruficeps
GAAAGAAAACTGTGAACTTTAATCATAGACAACATGATCAGAAGTGGCCTTTTGCAAATTCCCAGCAGAGTAGTAGCAGGTTGTCTTTTTCTATGATTAGTGTTTATGACGCTTTAAAAGTTGATTAGGACAAAGAATATTAGAGAGTGTTTTCCCCTTGTAACAGAATGAGCAGACAAAGAGAAGGGGTTTTTTTTTGTGTTGATCTTCCAGCCATTGCCCGACTGCAAGCTGCAGCATATAATCTATAAGCATATAATGCAGACATGAAAAATTAATAAGTGGCTTTGTCCTTTTTTTTTCTCTTTTTTTAACATATATGAAAAATAAAAATCAAAGAATCTGTAGGAGAAAATTAAATAAAAAAATGTGTCATTAGAATAATATTTTAACTGGATGATTGCCTGTGATGCCTTGAATAATGTTTCAGCTATCATGGCTCTATACTGCTCATAGGAAGCAAAATTATAGTGCATCTGCTTTTTGAAAACTAATCATTCCTCTCTTATTTAGTCAATTGGTAGGATCTGTTTCTATAAGAATATGGTTCAGTTTAACAATAAAATTTGGTGGATGGATTATATGGAGGAATACAAAAGATAACAGTAAACAAAAGTATAGCTAAAACCCCCTACAGAAACCAAACTGATGCTGCTTTGCTAATGTCTGAAATCTGAAAAACTGTGCAGATTAATCATTGCTTAATGCCTGTTTACCAGCAGCATTACTCACAACAAATTGCACACCAATTTAAAGTCTAATGCAAATGTTTATCTGCAGTGTTCATTTCTAGGACTGCAACTTATTCCATCATTGATTTTCACAATGACCTTAACAGCCACAAGCTTCATTTTATTATCAGTAAAATGGGAATTATTCTGTGTATTTAGGAGGCATCCCTTATACTAATTGGTTTTTGCATGCACTTTTTTTATTTTCCCTTTTAACGCAAAAGGTCAAAATCTTTATAGGGTCACATAAGCCCTCAGGTCTTGGCACACCATGCTGTGTGTCCCTATTAATTACCAAAACCTATACCCAAGAGATAACCTGCAAAACAACAACAGGATGCTCATTTAAGACAGAAAGTCCAGCAGCCAAAACAGGCCCCGTTTGACCTCATCAGCCCTGTGTATTTTTACATCATGTACTCAGTCAGCTCTTGCACAAAGTTTACCCAGCTGAAGTAGGAGCGTGGTGTTCCAGGCTGTACACTCTGCTATCACCAGCGTAATGAGTCTGACCCACTTTGCTAAATTGCACTTGTACCCTGATTGAATGCTTTGGTGCCACACTCGTGCTCAGAACACTCTCACCACAAAACCTACTCGGGTGATGAGTCTTGTTTACTGCCCATTTTGGGATTACAGTAGTGCTTAGAACCTTAGATCCTTAGATCTTAGATCCTTAGAACCTGTGGATCTTCAATGCCTTTGAAATTCAGGGTTTGTTTTTTTTCTGAGATATCTATATATGAAGGTAAGAACAAACTTTTAGCCTTATTCACCTGTAATTTTGGAAGAATAAAATTAATTGACTACAATACTTTAAACAGAACATAAATTAGAATTGCAAAAATAGCTTCTTTGCTTATGAATGCTCTGTGTGACTGATTTTTCCCCCCATTCTTATTAGTATAGAGCGTATAGTCAGAACTTAACTTATAATAAATAACAGATAATTAAAGTATGCTCACTCACAGCAAGGATGAATTTGACCCTGTATTTATGAACTGACAAGTCATCTAGGCAGCTACTGTGCCTCAGGTGGTGCTATTGTATTCCTAATCATACTTACTGTCAATTAAAAAAAAAAGAAAAAGTAGAAGTTGCTAACATAATTATTACAATGAAATGAAAATTCGTTCCCACAATAGTATTGAAACAGCTAAAAGGTCACAGGCTGTCTTTCATTAAGAGTCTTTCAAAATATGATTTTTAAAGCACAATGAACATAAATATCCATTTTGTTCTTGAACAAACTCCCAGATCACTGGAAAGGTGTTGTAATGAGATACTGTTTTAGTGTAATGTATTTCTTCAAAGCAATAGGCAGTAGTTGCTCCCATCTGTCCCTGTACTGGGGACTGTTGCATCTGCAGTTTTTTTCACAGAAAAGATGGATTTTAGAAATGTCTAGGGAGTCAATAATGAGGTATCCAAGTTCTTCCTATTGTCTCTAATTTTGCATTTTTACTGAAAAGATGTGAGTTATGTATTTTTTTTAGTATTTCAAACATCTATAACTTTATATTTTTTTTAATCCTGAAAGCCATTATATTTGTCTTTAATCATTTGTGAGGTCAAACACAACAAGGAAGCATACAGTGAGTGGAAGCAAGAATGGGTAACCTGGGAGGAGTAGAGAAACACTGTCAGAGTATTCACAGACTGAGTTAGGGCAGCTAATACCAACATAATAGTCAAAACAGAATTGAATCTGACCGGGGATGCCAAAGAAAAGTAGGAGGTGTTCTGGAAGTACAGAGGAAACAAAAAGAAGATTAGGGAAAATGGCTTGGGTAAATGGGGATCCATTTTTCAGTGAGGAAGGAGAGCTGATGACAGAGGACATGTGAAATGCTGAGGTACTGAACACCGTCTTTGCCTCAGTCTTTATTGGCAAGATGGCCCTTCAGGAATCCCAAGTCTCAAAGACCATGAGGTCTTGCAGCTACAGCAAGGAAGATGCACCATTGGTGTGAGAATCAGGAAAAACTTCACCAAATGGAACATCCACAGGCCCATGGGCCCTGATGGGACATACCCACTGGAGTTGAGGGAGCTGCCAGATGTCATTGCAAGGCCACTTATAATGGTCTTCATTCACTGACAGGGAACAAGTGCCCAAAGCCTGGAGAGAAGTGAATGTCACTCCTGTTTACAGGAAGTGATAAACGGAGCTCCCTGGGAAATAAAGGCTGTTTAGCCTCCCCTCAATCCCTGGGAAGGTGTTGGGGCAGCTAATCCTGAATCATGCCAAATTCATCAGGAGCAGTCAGTGTGGCTTCACCAGTGGTGATGACAGAGCAGAGTGTACCTTCAGCATGTTTGTTGATGGCACAAAATTGGGGCAAGTAACTAATTTCAATACTTATTCTTCAGGCAGCAACCTAGTCCATTTTATTTATTTATCTTAAAATAAGACAATTAGACTGAGAAGAGCAATTACAATTATGGGTAACAATGTAACATCAGGAAAATAGAGATCATGAGCTGGCATCTTTGTCACACAAGTATAGAGGAAATATTTAATATTTTACTCTGTCCACAAATCCTTACCTAATTATATATTTTCTCCTGTGCAAGTGACACATATTAACAATTTTGGTTATGTATATCACTGTAGGTAATGCATTTTAAAGAATGAGAGCCAAGTTTACCTTTTGTTCAGGTCCTGTGTTTTCAAAAGAAATGCAGTATGGATGAATTAGACCTACCCCTTTCTGTGCTGCACTCAATGCTGGCATTGCCTCTGAAGCACTTCTATTTACAACTGTGCTGCTACTCATGCAGGAGCCGTAGCATTCAAGGTCGTGACTCATAACAGAGAAGATCAAATTTCCCATCAAATCCTTTACCAGTGTCTGCCAGTAAGTCCCATTACTTGTTTCAGTTTTTCAGGAGCTCTCTCCCTTTCTAAGCACAAAGGAAATATACCTCAGTCCTTTTCAGGCCTTTCTTCTTTCAACTTCCTCTGAGATCTCTCAGACTTCACACAGTTGATGATATCTTTCTCAGACTAGCAGACACATATCTCTTAGTAAAACTGCCAGCAGCAAATGTCAACTATTTTCTTTTATCAATACTAACATGGTCCCTAACAGCTTGGTTTAGTTTCTTGGTTCTTAGCTGTAGCTGAGAGCTGTAGCAGCTAATGATAATGATTCATGTTTGTCTAGTACTGTTCATCTAGCTGCATCTAGCAGGATCCAAAAGTGTTTTATCTGATCAACAGAACGTGTAGAGGGAGCTCTGTGCCTACTACTGAAAGAGAGAACACTGAAACTAAATGAAAGTGAGAAAGAATTCACATAAGCACTTCGTACCTTCTCTCTTTTGATAGCTGGGAAGGAATATTGCGGATCATGGCTATCCTAAGCTCCCGAGAGCCGTCTCATGCAACTATTATGTGTCATTATAGCATCTCTTCATCATTACTGAAGAAACAAAAGCCAGTTAGAGGAAGGAAATGTGAGGTTTAAAAGAAAGGCAAAAGCAAAATACAAGTGCCAAGAGAAACTTTCTGTAGAAGAAAAGTGGATGTCTTGCTTAAGGCAGTGGAAAACCTGCCACTGTTATTCTACCTTTAGGCTGGATTCTAAAATTCAAGGGAATTATTAGATTATCAAAAAATATTCTCAGTTGGAAAGGACCCACATGATCATCAATGTCTGATTCCTGGCCCTGCACAGCACAATGCCCAAAATTCACACCCTGTGCCTGAGAGCATTGTCCAAATGCTTCTGGACCTCTGCAACACTTGATGCTGTGGCCACTGCCCTGGGGAGCTGTGCCAGTGCCCAGCCAGCTCTAGGGGGAAGAACCTTTGTCTAATATCCAACCTAAACCTCCCCTGACACAACTTCAGGCTGTTGCCTCAGTTCTGCCACTGGTCACCACAGAGGAGAGATCAGTGTTTATCCTTTCCCTCACAAGTTGTAACTGCAATGGGATCTCCCTTGAGTCTTCACCAGTCTGAACAAGTGACCTCAGCCACTCCTCATGTGGCTTTGCCTCAAGGCCCTTCAGCATCCTTGTAAACTTTCTCTGGATTTTCTCTAATAGCTTTTTTTCTTTCTTATATTATAGTTCTCAAATTATGATTAAATATTCTAGTGATAATGACAAAAATTGTCAGGCAATATTTTTTATTATAATTATTTTTATTTGTGAATTTGCCACAAAAAGAGAAGCACTTTAGTAATAGCTATAAGTATTATTATGAGTAATATTAGTCATAGTTTGAAAGTCAAGAACATGTAGAAGCCAGACAATAGGTACTCAAATGCCATTTAAAAGGAGCAAGAAACTAATGCAAGTGCAGTGATAGAAACAGAAGAGGAGTAAAATTCAAGTCCAATGCCTTTTGGGTACATAAGGGAAAAATAATCCATGCTACAATTTAGAAGCTCAGCTATTACTACTGTGAGAGAAGAAAGGTTATTGAGTGGATAGAGTGATTATGGGCCATTAACATAATGTATCCTTGGAAAGATCAAATCATCTCTAAGGCCACATCTGTGGAAGGGTTTCCAACAGCAGAGTGATTACATGAGGCACTGCTGAGACCACACCTGTAAAGGATCACCAGTTGAAACAGGAAAGTTGAAACAGGACTAAAACTTTACACCACCATTCAAGAGGCCTTTAAAGGGAGCATGAGGGCTCCTTTCTGAGGAAAAATAAAATCACTTATTTTACCTTAAATAACTTATTTTGCTCCACTCAAAGGAGTCTGAAAATTATGTACTTTGTTTCAAGAAATGGAGAAAGGAGGAAACACCCAGGAGAAAGAAAATATTTATGTAAAATGAATCCAAATTAGATATGAACAAATGCAGGCTCTGAATCAGAAAAAAAAAACCTCTGAAAGCATAGCAGACCAAAAAAAACCAAAGTTTAAGATCTAGCAAAAACACTTTTGAAAGGATAATACTATGTAGCCATTGACCTCAGCAGAGCCCGAATCCAGTAGTTCAGGATGTCACTCCCAACAGTCATTTCCAATACTGCTGTTATGGAAATACGAGCTCATCACCAGGAGACACAGAGACAAAACACGAGGAAATTATCAAAAAGTTACAAGCGACCACATGTCATAACCAGAAATCCTCTATGTCCCTGACCTTTTCCTGCAGCAAATGCAAAGTTCCTTGACAAGTAAAGCCTTGTTTTGTTGCCGTGCTAGTCACAGGCCAACTATTTCACTAGATGTGACCATATATCTGAAAAGTCAGTGAAGTCACAGACCCAAACTACTCACTTTGGAACTGCCTACCTTTTTTCTGCTCAAATTATGAGGGCTATTTTGTGTAATTTTTTGAGTTTGACTGTAGAGTTTAATAGGTTGGGAATTTTTAATGGCTAAAATTAAATATGTATTTCGTCAAAAAGAAGTATCTAATAATAGCAGAACTATCAATTACAACAGCAATAATTCTGTTGAATTATTGTAGATTTGGTGGAATTTTTAGGTATCTTCCAGTCAGAATGAGGTTTAGAAATAGGTGCTGGCTCTGAGGAAACTGACATGGGACTGCAAAATTTTCATGACCATCTCTAATTTACCGTATTCTGAAGTGACCATTAAACTATTTAATTGGAATGCTAACATTTAGCATCCTGCTTGCTATAATATAAAGCAATGCAGAAATCCCAGGACAAGTTTAAACAAGCCATACATTTACAGTTATTTCTCTCAGGACCAAAAGCCCCCAAAACACAACAACATAAAGCTGTGGGGTTTTTAACCTGAATTAGCATCTCTGATGTTGTTCACAGTGTGACACCAGTGGTTTCTCTGTTTTTTTATGAGTGAGATGAGACAGTGATAAGCAGTGAGGCTTAGGGGATGATCAAGCAAACACTGATGCCAAAACAAATACTTGTGAAACTAGCGCCTTAGACTTACTCTGAAATTATTGTTTCTTCCCACTGCTGCTTACCAATACCTCCAGGTTTTTTATCTGTTTCCATCTTATTTGCTTGAAAGTGTTCCTCAGCAGGACTGAGTCATATGCAATATTTATAAGAACCTCTCTTGTTTAAAGACCAAATTTTGTTTCTATTAAGCGGAAAAAGATATGAGCTGGGAATACTTGTGACCATGAAGAGTTGTTATTTCTGAAAAGTACTTCTTTCCTTGAATAAGACAATCAATTATTATAAAACAAAATATCTATCTGTGATTTAATTTGTTAGCAGGTTAAATGAAAGAAAGTATATGCCCATCTAATGTTTTCTCAGGGTGCAAACACACATGGGTCAGTTTCAATTGTTCTTGGGACTTTAGATTCTTACATTCAATACTTTTTTTTCCAGTCTGTGGATTTTATTTAATGACTTGAAAACATTTTAGACAAGGTAATGTTAGTCTCAAGACAGATAATTCTTCTACTTTTAGCAGCACAGGGAAAAAAAAGAAAAACAAATGTTAACTTTCAAATCCATCTCTATTTTGCACACTTCAAAATGAAGGTAGACTGAATTTCTTGATACTTAATCTAATTTAAAGATTAAATGTGAAACCTAAGTTCTCCGTAGGTATAGAATTATTGTTTCCTTCCAATGTACTCTTGTTTCTTGCTGAGTATAACATAATTTCAAACTATTATTGATTTACAAGTTAAATAATTATTTTATTCATGACTGTATTTAACAAAACACAAGCCTGAGTGATTACATTCTGCCTATGTAATTTCCCCTTATATTTATATTAATGAGGAGTTTGAAGCTGATCTTGCTTATTCAATGTACATCAACATAGCAGTGACTCCATCTGTCCATGGAGTTAGGCAAAAGAACAGTATTTTTTGTAAAGGATATTTTAAAAAGATCTTTTCTTTCCTTCTCTTTATTGAACATTTGTCTGATATGTGGTTACATTTGAAAGACAGGTGATTCATTCCTTCTGGTTTTGACTGTTCTAATGAGGGAAGGAAACCTCCACTGTTGCTATCACCAGCAGGACGTTCAATTTCTGTAAACAGATAAATACATGAAAATAAAATTATCTTTTTAGTGCACTTTCAGAATAAAAAGCTGATATCTATAATAGGGAAATTTTACTTTAAGTCTTTTATAGCTGCCTAAAATGCCTTACTTTCTATTGCCTTAAATAATTCAGAGCTGCAGTTGTCTCTGCTATTGTGCTGTGTATCCAAGTGCAGTTAACAGTTGCCACAACCTACCTTAAAGCTATTGAGATCATTTCCAAAGACATGGGGTGAGGCATAGTTCAAAGAAAGCTACTCTGACTTATTCCCTTTTTCCTTACCTGTGGCTCAGCTGTAAGTAAACGTGACTTGACTGAGAGAGGAGAGGACAAATTGTCTGATGGTCTTCCCTTGTGGGGGACACAGAGATCGATCTGTGAGAGTTCAAATCTTAGGATTTTTTTTTAGACCTTAAAATAATGTAGCGTTGTTTTACTTGTCTGGCTGAGCACAGTGCACTGATAATCCATTTTCTCCTTATAATAGAGCTAATGGCAACTGGAAATGACAACTTCAAAGTTAGATTAGTGTAACATTGTGTCACTTTTTGCGAGAACAATGTTAATTAACACATCACTTTGCACCATGCTGGAAAAATACTGTTATTAATTTCATTAAAACCTCAATCCATGATGTTGGCTAAATACAAAAGGTGTGTCCTTTTTGGTAGTGATTATTTGACAGAGAATTAAGTGGAAAACAGGAGTTCTTTATCTTTTTGTTAAAATTCTTGGAAACTGACCTGGATTTTGACTAGAAGATTCATTAATTTTCATTTGTATATAATTGCCTTAATTTTAGTGATAATGACTTCAGTTACCAACTGTGTGATTGATGGGACTTGTGTCTTCTCTCTGAAGGAGATGAGCTAAATAAAAAAGTAGAAACTTGCCATTCATGCATGATATTTTTAGCTGCCTTTAATTACAAGCTAGCTAAATAAGCATGCAAACCTTGCCATGATTGATAGGATCTCTATGCTGTAGTGATTATTATACTTGAAGTTAGAAGGTGCTTGAATCAACTGAGTTCTAAAATTAACTGGAATCTCTATCTCAAAGAAGCCTCAACTCTTACTGAAATTAGCAATGAAGAAACACTTAAATACTTTGGCTGTTCTGAATGCATACACACACCCTCTCTCACTCAGACAATAATCTTCACAGTCACCTGCAAAGGTACCACCTAGATGGGCGTTATATATCCCAACTAGATATGATCCAATTATCCTTTACAGCAAAGAAATCCCTGTGTTTTCAAACAGCCTCATTCTTCCCCGTAATGAAACATGACCTTCTAAGCTTCTAGCAAGGAAAAGCAGAACATGCAAGACACACTCAAGGTTCTATTTGTTTTCATGGCAGGCAGTCAATATTCTCTGCATTTGGCATTGTCCCATGTTTCACAGCAATACTCAAACAGAGAAGTCTAAACCTCATAACCCTCCTCTTGCATCTTCTGTTATCAGTCATATCTTCCCTAGGGCAAGTGCTTAGCAGAAACAAACCAGCTGAGTTTGCTGCCACTTATTTCAGATCCCTGGCCAACAGCAATTTGTCATTTAGAACAGAAAAAAAAAAGGTATCTTCTATATACTCTCAGCATAAACTCCACCATGCTTCTGAGGGAAGTGTTGAAATTAATGAATACCCTTTCATTATGTTACTCACATATGGGATGAATATGTGATGGCTTTGTTATCACTTGTTAGGCTGAGTCTTTGTGCAAAAGGTGACTTACAAAAGCACACTGAAATGGAGTGATGTATCATACAAAGCTGAAATAATCTGTCAGAGTAATGATACATTTTAGTGAAATTATTTTCTTGGTGATCAGGACCATTTCTCATTATTCATTTGTCATTTAAAAACATATCATACTGCTCATAAAGTCCAAACTAAATTTATGTTGAGAGTGGTCCTAGAGAGGGGATTAGAACTTCAAAAGAGTGATTTCTTAATCCAGAATGACCTACATTCTCCTTCGCTTACTTTAGGGAAACTATTCCCAAATAATGTTATTTAATAGCCTTTTAAAAATTATATTTCTCAGTGATTCTATGAATAGTTCTTCCTGTGAGCTACTTTACTGATGCTACGGCTACTGGAAGATAAATTTAGGAAATCACTTTGTATATGGAGCGTGTGTGTGTCTTAAACCAAAATTTCTTGTGTTGTGCTCTTTCTCTGGATGTGTTCAGTGTCAGTGTAAGGAGGAGGATTGCAGCCTGCTTTTGGCCACAGCATGGTTTTATGCCAAAATTTTTAAAATTACAAGTAACCACCTATAGACTGGAGTAAACCCATTCAGGCCTGTTATAACGAATGGTACAGGGGGACGTCACAGCGTTATATCTCCTGACCAGCAAAACCATGTTGATGAAAACACTATAGAGGCATTGCACAGAAGGGAAAAGGCAAAACATCCTTGTTTACCTTCTCTGAGTGGAAGAAGTGACTATATTCTACTAAAATGTTGAGATTGATTGATGTACATGGCACAGAGAGTTCTCAGAGAGCACAGGCTGTACTGTGCAGCTTCCCCCATGACACTTGCTTTGTACTGATTGCTGTGTCTTAGTTGTTATTATTATAATGTAGTGATAATCCTTCACTTTTTTATTTAAATAAAGACAAAATGAATGGGTTTAAGTCACTCACAAGCTATTTGTTGTTTTATCCTTAAAAGATTTATTTAAGTTTTAATTTATTAAACAATTAAATAAAATATTACATTGCTCATAGCCTCAAAGACAAGAGCAATTAGCAATGAAGGCTGTTTACAAGCTGATTTATCTCAGTAAATGCCAGCTTGATATTCAACTGCAAATGCAATTATGGCATTTTCATTTCTCTTCATTACTTCTTTACCTATCCCTTGCCTGTATAATTTCAGGTATATCCAATAGTGGTTAATGGAACTCTGTCAATTTATTTCAGCAGTAGATCTGGCCCTAAATAGGTAATGCTGACTCACAATATGTCTCAGTTGTTTGAAAGACAGAGATCAGCTGTCAATGGAACTTGAAGCCAAATGGTACAAACATTTTATACTTCCTGGGTAGTGACCCTCAGTATGAAATGTCAGGGTTTGGGCAGATACACAAAGGAAAGTTTCTGAGAGTGTTTGGGCAGCTTCTAAACAGTTCCAAATTCTCCCAAGGCTATCAAGCTGAGAACCTTCTGTCATACTATTGTTAACATTTTTTTCGATTGGGAAAAATAAGGCAAAACATATAGTCTTCTAAGAATGAGGAAAGTCCATGAATATGAGCCTGAAGAGATTTCAAAAGTGCATCTGAACACAATTAATTTATTTTCCTCTCTGAATCGTTTTTAGCCAAATCATCATACAGACATCTAAGAATTAATATTTACTGGAAGATTTAAATGACTAAACTGAACCCATTTTAACTCAAACCCACCTGATCTAGTTATATAATTAGCTCATGTCCAGCCTCTCACCCACCAGCAACCCCAAGTTTCTTTTTCCTAGTGCTGGTCTTGATCTCCTCATCCCCCAGCCTGGATTGGTACTGGGTGTTGCCCTAACCCAGGTACAGCACCTTGCACTTTGCTTTATTAAACCTCATGAAATTCCCAGTGGTCATATATTTTATTCATCTCTCCTTAATTACTACACACTAACATTATAAATGAATAAACCTCTATTAATAAAGATGCTAAATGAATGGCCTGCAGTCGGAAGGTGTCCAAGATAAGTAGATGCAGGCAACTTCAGGAAATTGTTCCATGAGTTCCTCCAAAGAGTTCATTGACTTGACTGAGATAACAGCTTCGAAAGATGAGATGGTTCTGGGTAGGATAACCCCAACATGAAAGCTGTGTTTCCTTCATAATGTGAAGGAAAAAAAAACAGTGGCATCTGTGGCAGTTCAAGCTTTACAACCTGCCTCGTTTACCTTTTCCACAGACACAGCTATGACGTCTGAACTCATGAAAACATCCTGATCTTTAAGTCATGAATTTTCATACCCAGGCAGATCTTTCTGTCTTGTAAACACATAAACATGGGGTCCAGAGTCTATCACAGCGAGAAGATGAAAAGTGCTCTAGTAAATCATAAAACCAAGAAGGAAACCACAGAAAGTAGGTAGTGCTTGAAATTAAATGAAATTTTTCATACATATTATGTTCCAAGCATTTTCACAGATTCACAAGGGGATGAGAAGGTAAGGGGCATCTGGAGGCTGTGCAGTCCAACCTCTGCACCAAGAACAGAATCGGCTAACGTATGTTGCTGAGAAGTGGACCTAGTTGGGTTTTGAATAGCTGAAAGAATATGTGGAGATGCTATAACATCTCTGAGCCCAGTTCTGCTCCAGGGTTTGACCACTCTTACAGTAGGAAGTGTTTGCTTGCATCTGCAGGCCATTGAATGTTTCCACAAAGAAATATCTTCAGTTTCTTTCTAATCTTCTGTAGCTTCACTTGGCAAACCCAAGTTGTCATACTGAAAAAGACAGTGAGCAGTCATTTCCTGCTGTCCAGTCATGATACTCATCTTTCAGACCCTGCCCCACCATATCCCCAAAATCAACTCCTTTCCAGGATGATTGCACCTACACTGCTCGACTGCTCCTCTAGAGAAAATATTCCATACAACTGCAATAATATTTTTTCTTTGTACTTTTGCACTTCTGCCATATTCTTTTCACACCCTCAATCATGGACAAATAATAAATATATACAGTTGAGCATTTTGCTTTATGTAAATTTATTAATAAGTACAGTAGTTGTCTTTTCAAATGCGCCCAACACTGATCAGAAAATCACATTCCATCCTTAAATCAAGCCATAAATCTGAAAGCAGTTAATTTCAGATTTTATTCTAGAGGATTTTACTCAAATGAAATAATAAGCTAGATAAATTATGATATATCAGATTTATCAGTGAGGAAATATTTTCTATGTTTTTCTATAATTTTTCACAATATTTCTGTTTCTCCCTCTGTCCTCATATAAGAAAAGAATGAACAATAGAGAGCAATTCCTCACTAAATTTTTGTGCTTCTTTAGTCACTATGTGCCTGAAAAAGGTTCTTTGCTGACTGAAGAATGTGTTTATTCATGAAACAGTTAAAACTCATAACCCCTTGCTTTGTCACAGCTTTTCCACTGCTAAGAGCAAGACAAACCCCCACAGGCCTCAAATTTTATGTTCATCTTTATACATGACTATGGGTCAGCTAAGGAACATATTTTATATCGTCTTACCCTCTGATCTTTGATCTTTTTCTCTTTAAAGTGTGATGCAAATGATTAAGATCTAAGAGAAAAAGCAGCAATTAGATAGAAACCAAATGTCAGTCAAACTGGAGAGGGAATGCATTCTATATTTTTCAGCTAAGGAAAACAGCCTTGATATGTCATAGAACTGTAGCATTATGTTTCTGGAAATCTCTTCTTCTCAAAGTAAGCCTGCCTGAGGTGTTTGGTTAATTATTCTGCTGCTTCAGAAAGCCTGCAGAGAGCATGGGTACTTGTGTACTCCTTCATCTCCAATTATTAGATTCAGAGTTAGCTGATTCTACTTGCGTACAAATCCCTCTAAATAGATTTAAGCCCCAACACTATATAAAAAAAATACAAGGAATACATGAAAAAGTTGTCAAATATATGCAAATCAGCAGACCAAGAGGGTAAGAAGGCCAAAACTAGCAACACCACAACATGAAGAGCAAGACTGAACTGAACATTCACACTGGAATTCTGCAGCTAGAATGATAGATGCTCTAGGAAAATCAGAAAGCAAGGAAGCAGACTGCAGTGGGCTTCATAGTGCCACAAATACTCTTAAACTTTGAGATGTAGTTGCTAAAGATTAATTCAACAACAATAAGAGAACTTGCATGATATAAAAGGGAAGGGTTGCTGTGTGAGGATGCTCCATGTGTCAGTGGGCAAGTTTTACCAGTCACTATTGTAAGTACTGGAGATAAAGATGGAACTGTGAAGTTCCATATATGCCATTGTAATCACTTCTAGCTTATGAGGCACATTCCTTCCTCCAGAGACTAAATAATTTTAAAAAATTCAAATAAAATCATGGGTCCTGGTTCATTCTTTGTATTTTGAAACTTAACTGTTTCTTAACCTGTTAGATAACCATTAACAAAATTCTCCTTATGGCCTAGGGAGAGATGTGAGTAATTGAAGGGATCAGTTCAGACCTGGATCAACCTCCAGAGAGGCTTTCTCCTTGGAGCTGCAGGAGATACCAACAGTGACCATTCATCTTAGTTTGTCTGCCTCAATGCTTAAAAAAAAAATAGAGCTGCATGCAGAACATCGGCTACAATTTCAGGAGAGCATCTGCGCTCATTTCTTTCTTCAGAATGAATCAACATTTCTTTATTTTCTCACTGAGAAGGTTATTGAAACTATTAAGGTTTTTTTTTTCTTTTTTTTTTTAGAAGGATAATCAGGCACTATACCTAAATCCATCAGCAAAAGGAACAGGTTTTAAGAATAAGGCACAACAGCAACACTACTGCTTAATGTGAATTGTAATTGCAGAACTAAGCAGATAACAGCAGCGTATGAGAATAACATGGGATTTATTTCTGTTGTATTATAAAACTAAAGAATTCCATCTGATGAAGTACAAATAGTTGGTAATTTTGGTCTTAAAGTCTTCAGTAAAATTGAGAAAGCACTGTCTCCCAGCTTAGAAATATATATAAAACTTAATCCAATCCAGAGGAATCATGTACCAACTTAGATATTTTTTTACTATTGGAAAACCAGAAATGAAACAAATTTCCCACTACAGCTTTAAAGTCAGACCATTACATTATAATCATATGCACATTTTAACGGAAAATTCCTACAGGAACTATTGAATTCTGTACTGAAATTTGTGTGGCAATGTAAATTTTGCAGCAAAAAAATGTAATACTAATAATATAAAAGAAAAATAAAAGTTTAAAATGTATCCAGGTTCAAACACACTTCTGAAAAATGAAACCAAACTTCAGGACTGGAGCCATAGATCTGTGGCCATAGCATCAATATCTCTGTGTCTGTTAGTACTTGCTAAACTACAAAGAAACAGATAAGGATAATTGGAGAAATAAGTGATATGGCCATGCACTTTTCTCTCATCATGAATACATGCGGGTGATTTCACCTGAAATATTTTGAGTAGCATTTGGATGTAATTGCCACCATAAAGCTTTCAAAAAGTAAAGATGTCAGTTTAGACTAAATAGAAATAAATAACTAGTTTATATATAAATATGAATATATGTATATGGAATTTTATGAAGAAAAAGATACTTTCTAAGAGCTCTGCTTTGAATACCTTTATGGAAAGTTGTTGTATATTGGTGTAGTTATACTGATTTACATCTTATAAGAACCTGTTATTCTGTTCTATTTTATTCTAAGGTATGCATGGAAAAAGTGTATAAATCAACATTTACTATCTTTAGAGATATCCTATTCAGCCATGAGAAAAAAAAAACCACCACCTGTCAAGATCAGATTTCTTATCACAGATTTTCACAGTATGAAAATAACTATATAAATTAATGTATATTTCTCAATGAATCAGAAGTGAAAGAACAGTTTTATCATCTGTCTGTGTGAAGAAAATCTCTTCTCTCCTGGCCCATGACCTCAGCCCAGACACCACTGTAGCATGCCCTTTGATGACTGAGACTCCAAACGAGGGGTGCTGGAGGCTGCATTGATGAGGATTGCACTCTGTAACTTATTTATGAGACTGTTGTGCATGTAGTAAAGGGCAAAAAATAATGAAATGTAATGTTATTGTGTTTCATTCATTTATACAGTTTTTCATGGACTCCGAAAGAACTTTCAAGCAAAGGCTAAGGCTCACACCTGAAGAACGAGGCATTGAAAACAGCCAAAACTGCAGACCAGGACCAATATTTAATAGCATCGTTGCAAAGTAAAAAAAAAGACATTACTTCCTCTCTCTGTCTTTAACCCTGTCACACTGAAGCATCGTAAGTACCAATGAGAGCTGCAGCTGAAGGCAGGGAATATGAAGAGCATTCCCATCTGTTTTTCTTGTAAGCCTGCTGGCCGATTTCAAACGAGTCACCTCCCACTGTGTCTCTTTTCTGCACTTTTCATTTTGGGCACAGTGACACTAACTTCAAGGTATTTTGAAATCTTTCAATGAAAACTACATTATTAGAGATACATATTCTTATTGTTTTATTCCTTTCTAGTATTTCCAATTTTCCATCATCCAGGAGATCAAACCCCAATTTTTACATACTTTAACTCCACTTGGCATCATTTAACTCTGTCTGCAGATTCTTCTTGTAAAAAAAGTTAGTTGGCTGGATAAAGACGTTGTTAACACAAAAAATCTTAGCAAAAAAAATTAGGGGAAAATTCTATTTTGCTATATATAGATATGTTTGTATTTATCTATACAGAAGTAAAGGTATGTATAAATATATATCGTATATTTTTACATAAATTTTAAGATTATTTTATTTGTTCAGAGAAACATCAAAATCTTTTCATGGACATAGAATATTTTTCATTCAATTTCTATTTGGTTGTTAGATCATAGGGTAAAAAAAACCCCAACAATAACACTGTAACAAAGTAAAATGAAATTCTCATCTGGTTTACGTGGAAATATTTTTTAAAACTCCATTACTTAACTTTTTTCTTCAAAGGGCTGAATATTTTAATTGTCTGAAAATGTTAAGGGTTTGATACCTTTGTTCCAACAAAGTTACAACAAACTTTTTTTCAGGTCCAAATCAAATTTCTAAAGATGCAAAATCTTTTGATTTCTTTTATGTTAATCTTCTCCTCTGACTTTGGCTTCAATAAATTAAGGATTCAAATGGAAATAAGAAACAGGGAAGAAAAAGCTTTATATTATAAATCCAAGTGTAGACAAGTACAAGAAAGAACAGTAACAAGAACAGTAACAAGAAAGAAAATGTCAGATCCTAATGTTGGAGCATTCAGGTATCGCCCCTAATGTTGGGATATTCATAATCAGCTGAACTGAAGTTGGAACATCTAACCTTCCAGTAAGCTTCAGGATGAAGTCTCCAGTAAATTCCATCAGTCATTTGTGTCCTGGGATTATCAAATAAACTAGGGCAGATTGTCACCCATCATGTGAGGTTCAGGGCATGTGGAGGAATTCATTGCACTGGGTTTTGTTTTTCATTGCACTCCCCAGGATGTGACATCCTGATTAATTCATATCTGACCATCTCAGTCTCAATGCAGAGTTCACCGTTTTGCAAAAGGCGTCTCTTAACGCTTTACAAGGGCTGCATTCAGGGCTGTGAAATAGTTTAGACCAAAAATAACAGAAATAGGGCACAGAAAGGCAAAATCTGCAATATTGCTGCTCACTGTCTCAGACACAATGGCTGCAGATGAGCAAATAGCTCAAAGTGCAAATTAATGCAGTGATATCTTCCGTAAAAAACATGTTAAAAACATCAGTGCTGAAGTTCTTGCTCTCATTTTAATAGCATAATATTCTATGCAGGAGAACTGTGCCTTTTTCAGTGGGCATAATTTCACGTATATTGATTCTGACTTTTTTTTAACCATAGTGTCAGTTCAAAAATTATTTTCTGCTTTCATTTCAGAGACAGAATGTTTATAAAATACTATCTTGGAGATAATTTTGAGGATTTATTTGGTTAGATTAACATTTTTATTTCCATGTACGTATGTGCTAGGATCAGCCCTACAGTTCATACTTTTCTTTGTTTCAAATCAGCAAAATATCATCAATTGTAGCCCTACTGATTCTAGCATTTTGCAGAATGGAACTACTATGGCAAGGTGTTGTCTGTTTAAAATATCCACATGAATGTACAAAAGTGTGGAATTTATTTAAAATCCCAGGATATAATCACAATACTGGAAAATTCAGTGATGAAAGAAAGGGAAAGATGTAGGAGATACCTGGATTTGAATAAGCAGGTAATTTAATAACTCAAGAGAAACACTTGAATTGTTTGGGTTGCTCTTATGGGATACATCATTCAGACTGCATTTAAAAAAGAAAAAAAAGAAACCCATCCACCAATCTCATAGAAACTCTGCTTTTGAACTACTCATTGTTCTTACAGCTGTAATTGAAGTTTCCTTCACTCTCTTTCCTCTGTTCCTTTTCCTATTTGTCTCCCTGTGATTTCCACCCACTTAGCAAGGTCATGACATGTGGCTTATAGCAGGACTGGAAATTAGACTCAGGCTTTGAAGAATCAGGCTGAATAAGATACTCAGAGAGGCTAAAAGACCTTTTTATCCTACTGTTTCCTTAAAGGGTATTCTTTAAATTTGCTCTCAGTAGATTTCACAGTATGAAGATAGAATTAGCTGTTTTCCATGATCATCCATAGAAAGAAAGAAGCCTAATCTTGTGTGAAAAAACAGAAAACTTTTGCAGAAGGTGACATAGGTCTTTTTCAGGGGGGAAAATGTATGAAATAATTTAAAAACTAAAACCTGAAGAAGGGTACAGCAAGCAGCTTTTTTAAAAAATCAGTAACTTTGCATAATGCAATGAAAATGCTCTTTCTGTTTCAGAGCAGTTCAGCATAGAGGCAAAGGGAATTTCATCATTTGAGGACATCACCAGCATTCAGGAATGTGAACTGATCTACAGTCTCTATGTGATCTACAAGTTCCATCTCAGGTCTCTTGATATTTTCATCAGTGTCATCATGTGTCTGAATAGAAATGAGCAACAAGGCTACCAGAAGGTAACTGGAACAAGATATATTCTGTGAAGAGGGCTGGGGATGACAAAGAGAAAAGGGAGCATGTAGAGCAGATATTATAGCAGTCAGGTAGGGGAATTTACCATGAATTCCCAAATATTCCCATGAATATCCTAATTTCTACATTCCCATGAATATCCTAAAGCCCCCTCTATAAATTTTAAAAATTAGCAGCTATACCTTTCTGCACAGTCTAACAAGAAAAACAAGTACTTGTCCCTCTTCCTAAGTTAAAGATTGGATGAACTGGGGAAGGAGCGGGGAGAAATGATCTTTATAAAGCAGATTGAATAATAATCATTAGAAAGAGAACACTTTGGTAACTGCAATGAGATAGCTTTGCCAAGCAATAGGAAGGAATATTCAACACTTTAGGCAGCATTGCTCTAAAGTTCAGTTAAAGGGCTTCTTCAGCCCTTTACATTAGATGGTTAACTTATCTGGCTTAGAATATTCACACATTTCTTATCGCTATTCTCTCCAGAAATACCATTTTTTCTTGTTTTCTAGATAAGCTTTGATTCAAGAGTTCTTTAGATAGTTAACTTTTTGTATAGTAATTCAACACAAATTGCTTATCACTTTAGTACAAGAGACCCCTCAGCTGAAAATTAATTTGAAGGAGATTTCCAGCCTCTTTTTCCCTGTTCACCTGTTTGTAAATGATAAAGCAAATAAACATTACTGGAAATACCTGTGTCTAGCACTTAGTTCTCTTGAAACACTTTACATGCCTAAGCACAGTATCATATATCATACATCTATGCTTATGCATAATTTTTATCTAATGCATTCTTCTCACTGTGAAATTCAGTTTTTCCCAATTTAATGCACGGTTTGTATTGCATGTAGAAGAGAACATAGACTGAGCTGCTTCCTGTCTGACTCACAGACACAAAATACCATTGTTTGTCTCCTGTTTCAAATGGTTAAAAAAATAATCTACTTTCGCACAGATTATGACATGTTGAGTGACTAGGAAGAACTGAGTCCACAAACACAGGGTGTGCAGTGTCCTTGGTCTATCTTATCAGTCACTATGATCAAAGACAGCCCTTGGCAATGAATAAACCAACAAGTATATTAAGCATGCCTTTTTGGGTCTGGAAGGCAGTAGAAAAAAACTGGCAGCGAATCATGCTGATTAGATAAATTAAAAGAAATGTTTTAATAAATTTGCTTGACTGTACACATAGAGTATTTAATTGTGGGCAAGTGCTAAGCAAATTGGGAATCAGTGGAAGTATAAAGCTAAGAGAGAGAGCTGTGAAGAGGGTGAAGGGCCTTGAGGGGAAGCCACAAAAGGAGCAGCTGAGGGCACTTGGTCTGTTCAGCCTGGAGGAGACTGAAGGGAGACCTGACTGCAGTTACAGCTTCTTCTGAGGGGATGAGGAGGGGCAGGCACTGCTCCCTTCTCTGTGGTGACAGTGACAGGACACAAGGGAATGGCCTAAAGCTGTGTCAGGGGAGGTTTAGGTTATGTATTAAAAAAAGGTTCATCACCCAGAGGGGAGTTGGGCACTGAACAGGCTCCCCAGGGAAGTGTTTACAGCACCAAGCCTGACAGAGTTACAGAAGCATTTGGACAACATTCTCAGGAACACGATGTGACTCTTGGAGTGTCATTTGCAGGGCCAGGAACTGGACTTGTTTCTTGAGGATCCCTTCCAACTATGTACATTCTACAATTCTGTGATATTTTTGAAGTAACCAATTGGCAGAAAGAATTTTATCCGATGTTATTTGCTAACTCTCATTCCCATTCTATTTCAATTTCTCAGTGATTTTGTGTGGCTTAGATAACTAGTTTTTATTAAAATAATGCATCAAACATGCTAACAAACTAGAAAAACCCCACGAAGATTTCAAATATTCAAGTTAATTAGAAAAGAATTCCTTAAATAGAAATAAGACAAAGGGAGAAAAAAGAAGTGATAACATTTTTGTGACAATAACAGCTAAAATTTAAATTTTGTTGATATATGCACATAGATGTCCTTTTTCTGATGTTTAGCAAGCTAAATGAGAAATTACTGAATTCAACATGAAAATTTGCTGGATGAGACAGCTGACAAATATAACACATAGTGTCATGAGGGATGGATGTATTTCACAGATGGTTAAGGAGGAATTATGTGAGAAGTGGTTGAACTTCACAAGTAATTGAAAGGGAGCTTTGTGAGCCTTTGGGGGGCCAGTCCTGCAAGGCCAACAGAGATAACATAACCAATAAATATTACCATGTAAGACCAAAGTGACCTAGGTAATAATGTTAGAAATATCAAATTTGATGTAGCTAAAACAGGCCCTTTGGGAAAAACTGATTAGACAGATTTTTTTTAGTTTCAACAGGGATGGGGGTGAAGAAGTAAATGGTTAAGGTATATCAGTGAAAAGAAACAGAGAAGAAGGGAGATTGAGGGGCCAGGTAAGTGATTGCCTCCCCGAGGCCTGCACTTGATCACTGTGCTCTGATCTGTCTTCCTGACGAGCTCTGTTCCAACCTATTTGTGGGTCACTTGTTTGTGTGTGTACAACCATGTGTGTGCACATGCATACAAACATTTCCCAGCAAATTTGCGCTCTGCAGGCCAGCTAGTAGACAAAGATAGACTCTGGTGAGAGCCAAGGGGAGAGCAGAAATTGTATGAAGGGGCTTTCCTGGGCACAGTGCCTGGATGGAGCCTTGATTGAGCCCATGAAATCCTCAAATGAGTATGGTGAGCCTGAAGGTTAGGGGAGTGCAGGACCTGTGTGCCCTCTACCAGTGAACTACAAGTCTAGCTGGCTGGGAGGGAGGAATAATAATGAACCATTGGTGTTTATGGTTTATAAAGGTGTCTGGATGTGCACATTTCTCTGTATGGATGTGTATTTACACCTCTGTAACTGGCTCAGCTCTGCTTTCTCCTGCACTTAGGAGTGGGGATAACCAGCAGATCCACGTCTATCAAACCAAGATGGGATTAATTGCCTAGATCCTAAAGTGCAATGGAACTGACCTTCCTTAACAAAATTTCAAGTATGAAAAATTTACTTAATGTTCCAGATAATAATTTACCCAGGACTGATAATGGATAAATGGTTATACAAAACCAATATAATGTGCTATGCCCTTCAGAAGAAAAGAAAAAGGTGAGGAGTTACATGAACAATGATATATACACCCATATCACGGAAAAGAAAACAATTGAAAATATAAACAACTTTCAGAACTCTGCAAAATTCATTCTGAACCATATTTCTTTGTAACAGCTTCATAAATAAACACAGGTGTCAAGTATTTGATTCCCAGGAAGAGCAGCTAATACAAGCTAACAGTGTTGAACTGAAAATTAAGCTTCACCTTTCTCCTTTTAGTAATATATATATATATATATATATATATATATATATATATATATATATATATATATATACTCACACACGTATATGGAGAGGCAAAAACTTTGTGTACAAGGAAGATTGAGCAATCTGATTCATGAATATGACAACAAATGTGTAATGGTTGAACATATGAGACAGGACTATAGATTATTAAAGTAATGGAGAAATAATATTTTTTTGTGTTTTGCTTTAATTAACTTAAATCTCCCTCTTGTATCATAAAATCAGCCTGAGGGCTTTTAATTATGTTTACCCACACTTTGATAAAAACACCTTTGCACAGCTTTGAAGGCTGATTTTTTTCATAGTCAAAATCATTTTTAAATTAAAAACTTTTATTTTTTCTTAAAAATAATAAAACCCCCACACTTAAGTGATCCAGCCCAAGTTTGTTCAAAAAGTAAAGTCCCTGTTGATTACAGGGAATGATATCAAAATCCATTTTGTTGCATTTTCTTAGGCTACTAACTACAACAACTAACTTGGTGAGTCCAGAGACTACAGATTTGGTTGTAACTGATGGGCTTTTTCTGCTTTTGGGGTTTGTTATGGATGTTGGATTTTGGTTGATAAAGGCATGTGTCCTTACAATAAATTTAAAATAACTGACTTACCTTCTCAGACATATCAGCTGGACAAACTCTTCAAATATTTTCATATTCATAAGGGGACTCATGGGAATAATGGTCTGGTTTCACAAAAAGAAATCTCATTTATTTTTTACATTTTTAAGACAATGTTGAGAGAGCTTTATGCAATTGACTTTCCCCTGGCTCAAGGCTTTATGAACTTTTATATTTATTAAATTATTCCTTTCTGTAATGGTAAGATATATTCTGCTAGTGCTATTATTTATTAAATGCTCTCCCCCTTTTCTTTATTACTGCATTGTATCCTTCCCAAGGTATTTTTAAGAAGGTTTTCAAGGTAGATCACCTTCTTCTATAAATACAGACAGAAACAGAACTACCAATAAGAACTAAAGGGATTTCATCCCTTCTACATTAACATTTTTCCTTCAATAGCTGCTGAAATTTAGCTTTTCAACTTTACCCTATTTGGAGCAGGACTGGAGCATTCCTAGACTGTACTTACATGTTTCTCTCTATCAATACATACATACAGATATATAATTTATTTAATAACTGTATATAAGATGATGATGGTGAGGCACTGGCACAAGTTGCTCAGGGACCTTCTGGATGCTTCATCTTTGAAAGTGTTCAATGCTAGGTCATATGGGGCTTTGAGCAACCTGGTGTAGAGGAAGGTGTTCCTGCCCATGGCAGGGGTGTTGGAACTGGATGACCTGTAAGGTTTTTCCAATCCAAACCATTCTATGACTCTATGAACACTCCAAAAGTATCACCATCCTAACTAGTGACTGATACATATGGAAGATAATGTCGTATATCTATAACCTCTAACAAAAATATTACAATTGTAGAGGTCTGTGTTTGAAGTTTGTTATCTAAAAGTTGATTGCTGCCATCCCCACATATAGTCTTCCACACACTATTGGTAAATATATTAAAAAAAGAGTCAGTGTCATTGAAATAATGAATGCTACCTATTTCAAATAATATTGGATTATCACTTATAAAACATCTGATACATTACAGAAAATAAAACGCAGTGCTTAGGTATTTAACTGCGCAGACTGAATACGAGTGTGTTGCCTACTTTCAGATTCACCAGTGAACTATTACTTTCCTTATGCCAAGTACAGCTGAGTAATTGATCAATGAACACTACTGAGTGAATAAACAGAAAATGCTGGGTGAGCTGATGGGAAAGAAAATGCCTGAGGAAAAGTCCATTCTTTTGTATCAAAACCTACTAGGAGCTGCTGTTTTACTGATCTATGCTTGTGCATCTCTGGAATTCTAGCTGGGTAAAGCAATTTTGATGTCTGTATTGCCATAAATAAAGATTGCTTTTTCCCCACAGCTATTTGTTTCCCTACCTTGTCCCTTTTGAAATGGTTAAAGGCCATAACTGGGAAGAGATTATGATCTAATGTTTAGTTGACCAGAAGATAAAGTGTATCCTGTTTCCCTGTGAAACATAACAGTATTAAAAAAATACAAAGTCATAAATCAGCTTCCTATATCACTCCCTCCCAAATCTGTATACAGAAGTCAATAAGACTTAGGTTTTATGGGTTGGAATGCAATAAGGAATTAAGTGGGTAATTGTCACCCTGCCTAGCCCAAGAACTAAGGGTCCATAGATGTGTTTTCTTCTGTTTTCCTTCCTCTGAGGGCACGTACCACTTCCTGACATCACACTCATCTCACAGTGCAGTCGATGAAGGATTTGTGGAAAGGGTGGATGTTCCTCCCTTATTAATCACAGCATCAGATGTCCTTGCCATACTCAGGTTGCAACTGGCTTTCTACAGAGGGATGCTAGAGTGTCCTACATGAAATGGTTTTGAAGACTGCCTATTAATTTTATAATCAAAACTCCAAAGTATTGGCATACTCGAAAGAAGACATGATCAGTGTGTCAGAACAGTTGCTGAATCCCAATGAAGGTAAACAAGGACAGCAAGTCAGCTCTCCAGGTTTTACAGTGAGAGGACGCCTTCAACACTTGAATAAACAAAGCAGCTTTTTGTTTTCCAATGCATACACCAATTGGAGTGGAGCACAATTCTGTATGAACACTTAATCACAGACTGTAAACAGAGGTCAAGTTGAGAGATAATGCAGGAATTCAAGATATATTTCTCCATATGTCACATTCAAGCACCAATTTCTTGTCATGAGGTGCCAGGAGCTATCGTGCATTTACTGATTTGTTCTGTGCATTTCTGGAACTGGAGCTTTTTTGAGTAGCTGTAATATAGCTGTGGGTAATAGTTCAGGGAAGTAAAAATATTATAAGCCTAATTTTAAAATCCTAGCTGTAGAGGCTGAAAGATATAGAGAGGAAAAGATAATTTCCTTATGATATTCAAATTGCTGCAAACTTCCATATTTAATTTGCAACCACCATACTACAAGGCACTAATATTCTTTCCCCTGTCATATAGAAGCAAATGTGTGGAGAGTTTTTGCCTCAAAGATTGGTAGAATTCTATTAATTTTCAAGGATAAATTCAATTAAATGAATGTATTAATTTCTGAAATTTAATTTATTTATACTACCTTACCTGCTCCATGGGCAGATAACTGTGTAGGTTTATAAATATTTCACTTGCAAGAATACAAGTCTAGCTTCATTTGCAACTCTTTTTGTGTCACTGTCCTACTTTTTCATAGTCTGCTTGGCAAAAAGTTTCTGTGCCTTACCTACCTGAATTTTATAACAAAAACCTTTGGGACTAATTAAGATTTTTATAGTAAAATAATGAGAAAGATTTTCTGTCTCTGTATTTTTTTCCTAGTTTTCTGCCTTGGGTTATTCTTGGGGCCGCCATAGTCAGATTCAATTTATAGAAGCATATTTGTTGCTCATCTGCATTAATAGAGCATAGTACAACAACAACAACAACAGCAGCAGCAAAGATCTTGACAAGTTCTAATATTTTCTCTTAAGCTAAATAATTCCCCAGCTTCTTTCCATGTAAGTCTCATAAAACAAAATGTGCTAATTAATGTAGAAAAAATCTCATTGTTCTGAAAAAAAAATTAAACTAACTGAAAGATGCTTTTTTTTAGTAGGAAAATTTAATCTGGCAAGGAGAAGCTGGTAGAACAGGCTAGACCAAAGTGCAGAGCTCTGCTGTATCTGCCATAATTATTCATGAAGCCTTCAGCCAGGCAGGTTATATCTGGTTATAATTCTTGCACATGTCAGTGATAGGGAACATCCAGCTTTTATCCTTCAGGATACTGACAAGGGCAGGAGAAGGTATGATCCCAGTACTAGGAGGAAGCTTCCAGGCTCTTTGTTACCCAAAAAAGTTCCTAAGTTAGCCCCTCATTCCCCAAAGCAAAGAACCAGCAGATTTCGGGACTGAGGGGTTAAAGTCACAGCAGACATCATTCACATGGCCAGGAGGAAAAGCCACTGACATTTCTGGGAGAAATCTTGACTAAGGAGATAATAGCTGTCACATCATTTTGGGAAATGGCAGACTTGAATGCAGGTTCGTCTTTTGTGTGCTTGTACTTAAACCTGTGTTTCATAGCTTGCATGGAGGATGCTCTGTATTTAACAGTTAATGAAATGACTCAACACACCACAGGCAGGAGCCTCGTGTCCATGCAGCTTGTCTTTCTATCTGTGATGTGGCACATCTCACACAGGCTGCCTTTGACAACAGTCCCATAGAGGTGACACCCAGACCTGGACTCTGTTTGGAAGGGGACAGACCACATGACACCCTTCATGACATCACTGCATACACCAGCCACTAAAACAATCTGCATGGCCACAGGAAAAGCTCTTGCTACCCTTAAATCTTTCAAGTGGAAACATAGCTGCTGATGGATGTGACAACACCTATGACCCTGTTCTGGATTTGAGCTTGAAGGATAAGCACAAATCCTCCCCTGCAGGCTTTGCTCACCTCAGTGTTTGCAGCAGCCACATGTGGGACCGTGGTGAGGTTTGGTTTCTGTGTCACCGTCACCATCCAGGCTATCAACAAGCTCACTATCCCAACAAGCAGCCACTGAACTGAGGGACACTCTTTGCCTTCCCTTCTACTTTAATGATTCAATGAATACACACCACAGGCAATACATGGGCAAAAAGAAAAATCAAGAAACAGTCTCTAAACCTTAGTGGCTAAGAAAAATTCAGAAAGGGTTCAGGAAATTTAAGAACACTATTCTCAGTGGGGGAAGAGGTCCACTGTATTTCGGTAAGAAATATCCAGAATAGAAAAAAATCCTAATGGTAGGAAGGTCTCTTCAGAGGACTTCTGAGGATTTAGTTTCAAATTAGATTAGATAGTGGATGAATGTAGTTAATGAAAATTGATCTCTCACCTAAAAGGAGACCTGTAAGACCCATAATTATAAACATCAAGGAACTGTCCTGATGGAGCTTCTTATTTTCAACAGGTTCTCTGAGAGATCAGGACCTCAAGTCCTTCAGTACATGCTTATGTACACAAGACACTTTGAGTAACTGAGCATATGGAGAACTTATCCTGTTTCTGAGTTATCGGTGCTCTTTGGGATCTAAAACTTCAAGTGGCAGCTGGGCATGTGTGTCTCCCAGTGAACTAAGAGGATTTGTCTGATCCATAACAGCTGAATGCTGTTAGAACTTTTCAAATGTGATAAAAAAAGGGTTGTCTCAAGATATTTTTTGTTATATACTAGTTTAAGGATTTCCTGATTGCAGCAGACCAAAAACATAAATACAGGAATTTCTGGTTAACTTGGTGCTTAGCAATTTGATAAAACACAAGAATTACTAGATTTAATCCTCAAATTCCTCCTTTAAGTCAACACCGTACAGCACCCTGTCTACAGAAGAACAGTCCTTTTTAGAAGTGGGGGTGCTGGCAATGTCCATGGTCATCAGGAACTCCCAGCATTACTCCATTTGGTGCAGGATGGTGCAAATCTCACTTAATTTTACTCCAAAATTTTGGTAAGTGTTTTGTCTGTTCAGGAGTCTCCAGCTGTCTGCCTGTCTGTTTGGCATTTTTTCATTTCTTTTATAGGGCCCTAATCCCTGTATGATGTAATTTTCTTTGTTGCCTAAGGACTGATCTGGGGTATTTCCCTTTCTGTTCCTCATTCTCCATCCCATCGGAGCTGCTGCGTTCATCATACTAAATTTTGTGATGATGTTGTGGTATGGACGTGTACTCAGTGGGGAATAGCTGAAACCAACAGAGACATTTTCAGTCAAAGTCAAACTTCCAGAGGTGCAAAGTCAGTTCCTTACTGTGTAATCAAACCCTCAGCAGGAGTCTGCTGTTAATTGTGACATTTTTTCGGCAAGATGCTTGAAGACAGGTCACTGGAAATCCATGTACTTCAGATCATTTTAATAGAACTAATATGGTATGCACAGAAGGGCTTGGCTTCTTAGCCCTACAGAGTTTCAGCTGAAAAGGCCATTTAACATTTTATAGTAAAACCCTTTATAAAGCAGAAAATGTAAAACTTGGGCATATTCTCCAATAGTTAATATAATATACTGTAATAGCAAGGCTTGGCTCTTAAATGCCCTCTCTAGTCCAATGAAGCATTTGCAAAAATAATCCCTCTGACTTCTGAGCTATGGTTCGTGTGTTTGAAGTTTAGCACGCCACAAAGTGTTCTCTTCCATCAAGGCCTCTGAATGTTTAAATTCATAAATATATTTATTTAAAAGAAATACACCTTTATATAGAACAAAGACAGAAAATAAGATGCAGATCAAGTCAATCTAATTAATTCCTTTAAGTCTCCTAATTGGGGAATTAATGTAAAATAGGTGCTTTATTTTCCACTCCATAAAATGGAAAACATTCAATGCTTTCTGAAAGTTACCAGAAAGATAAATTATTTGCTTAAGTAAGCTACATAGCCGTGAACAGAACTGATCCTTCCAGGCTTTCAAAACTCTTTCTACTGCCTAAAAGAGGGTCAGGCTAAGGAAACCATCATCTAAAATGGAGGTGAAAGTAACATGCCTAAATCAGAAAGGCAGTGAGAGAAAAAAACCCCAGTTCTTGTTTTGCATAAAACAAAAGAATAATGACAAAAATAGGAATAAAACTTAGAGATAAGCAAGTTTGTAATCGCTCCTCTTTTTTCTTTTTTTTCCTATTCTTACATAATTAATTTTTCCATAAATTTTGAATACCAAGATTTGTAAAATCTTGGGTTTAAGCTTTTCTATGCCAAAGAAGCGCATAGATCTTTTATAGAAATTGTGTTTCCTTTCCTCTAGTGTCCATGTTTTCTCTCTTTTTGGGACCTGTGTTGCTGCAAAATTCTCATGCTGTACCTTTGAGAGTGGGATAAACAGAACCCCAGTCTGTGAAACCAAGCCATGGGTGAGTACTGGGATTCAAGGCAAGAGAACAATTTTTTTATGAAGGAATAAAATAATTTAGTTAATCTGGAAAACACCAGTAGGGAATATAGTTATGGGGTTTAGGATTTTTTTTCCTCAGTTAGAATGTTTGTTTTTTTAAAAAAGAAATGCATAGAAAATTTGCAAATTACTAATGAAAAGCTTATTTCTAAAAAATTCAAGGCCTGACCTGATTCAAAAATTGTGACTAATACTCTAAAAAAGTATTTCAAATTTTCTAGCCTTGGTTTGTAAATGGAGAGTTCCTGAGACTGCATTTCCTTTCTGTTGATTGCCAGCTTCCCTGAAGACAATAATTAGCTAGTTACAGAATTTGGCTCATATCATACCTTCAGTCATGGTTCTGTGGCCTGGGAGACTGAATAATCACTAACTGGTGAAAGATCTGATAAATCCATTGTTAATTTGTATGTTAATGGATGCTTTCATCTGACAGTCACTTTTTAAAATATATTTATTAATTAACTAGCAAATGCATCTACAAAGGAGGTAGGCAAGCACAACTGGAATTTGCTGCTTCTCTCTCTGGCCCAGGAGAAGTTGCATGTAACACTTTGAAAAATACTAAAGTAATTTAGGAATTTGCATGTTATTTTTTATGAGTGATGGATGTTTGCAGCTGTGTGAAATGGTGTACCTAACTTATTTTCTTTGCAGACAAATATATAACCTTGAAGCCATCTTTGACACTCCCCCGGTATGTAGAGAGATTGAATCATTTTAACTCATAGCTTCAAGGAAAATCTAAAGAACAGGACATATTCACATAGATCACTAGTTACTGGGGAAACTGATTTTTCATCAGGAACAGTCATAGATATAAAAAAGGAGTGAATTTTTCATATTTCTTGAAACATTGTTTTGGTGTGTATGTGAATATTCGATACATCAGAAAGGAGAAAATAATATGTTCACATTGCTGCTGCTCTGAAAGCCTGCCTTCTATAGTGGATAGACGTTTTCAATGTATTTTTAAGGTAAAAAAATTAAAGACATGAAGGCAATTGGAAAATGCAATAAAAATATAACAAGGCTTTATGAAGATAGATGGGGTCATAGTAACTTGATAGCTTTCTGTGACAAAGTAGCTGATTTTCCAATTAAGACACATAACAGATCTAATCTGGTTTTCAGTAAGACATTTGATATGGTGTCAGATATACTAGTAGTTAAAGCAGGTGGCATAGGGATTAGAACAAAAATTGTAATATGAGAAATAGGTTGGCTAAAAGAGACAAAAATGCATATTATTAGAAGAGGACAATTCAGAATGGCAAAAAGCTACTTTCAGATTCTTTAAAGACTGGGGATTCATCTCATTACATACTTTCATTAAGGACTTTGTGCAATATAGGTATGAATTAATGAGATTCATACTTGAAATGATGTTGATCATATATGTTGATCGTATATGTAGTGGGGATTGGAAATAAACAGGAGAAACTAAACAACCTTGAGGATTGAACTCACAGAAAAGAGGAAAATTTAATGTATCTGTGTGCATGGCCATGTGCTTTTACACTAATACCAAGTTTACCTGCTTTACTTGGAGAACAACCTTTGGAAATAAGTGAGGAGGAGAAATATCTGTACATGTTATCTGATCCCAAAATAATGTGCAATGGAAGTGCGTGACTCAAAATGTGTAAGACATATCCAAAGGAATTAAAGAAATATTCTTTCCTGTGTCTGGAGAAGGACTAAAAGAATAAGTGAATGGATGCTGTATTTTATTACTTCAAGCTGAAAGTGTTATGTCCATTAGGCTGAAAATGGAAGAGTAAAGAAAGCTTGTTATTGTTATTTACAGGTGACAAATCAGGCTAAGTGTGATGCATATATGAAAGAAAATAAGCATAAATTTGCAATGAGCACATCAGCACCGATAATCAGAAAGGTTTTTTTAACCATATATAAACTGAGATACTTCAACAACTTTTCAAAATGGCCAGTATGGGAAAAGCCTTTTCTTTAAGCATCCCAGAAACATTATGTGATATATTTGACAAAAAAGGCAGCAGCTTGGGCTTGAAAACTCAGAAGGTGCCTTCCAATTCTGTCATTCAACATTCCTTTAAATTAATGTTGTTAATTTAATTCAGAAATCCTACCTTTTTTGCAAACAATATTCATGCCTATGTTTCATATACAGTTTTATCTGTTATTAGATTTTCTGTATACTGTGATTGGAGGCAGATAGAATATGTCATCCTCAGGGTCATAATAACAGATATAACTGAGATAAAATGCTACTTAAAAGTCTAATTTCCTCTCATCTATTCCAGTTTCTAATGAAGATGGTGTAACACCTTCAATATTTCTGGGTATTCACTCCAATAAAAGAATCCAATACCAGATTTTTTGGCTCACGTTTCTTTCTCTAACTACTATATTCAACTGAGTCCCTAATATATATATGTATGTATATACATCTCAGCCTTAGGCAGAGTATATATTTAAAATGGATTTACTGGAGTATTTCCCTAGAGATTTGCATTCCCTGGGTTTAGTTGTTTTGTTCTTTTTGTTTCTTCTGACGGTAGACTGTATAAGATTAGCTAGCTTGGAGGTGCAAATGCACGCCAGAGGGAAAGTCTTACTCATTTTTCATAGTATAATTGATTATTTTGAATAATGTATGTGATGGCTAGATAATGAGTGGAAAAACAGTGGCTAAACATGACTTGCTACTGTTTTTTACAGTATCTGTGATTTGATGGCCTAACATATGAGGTTGGCCTTACAGGACGAGATAACTGTTACATTATTTTCTGTTAGTAAAAGAAATTCAGCACATTTTCTCCTCCCAGAAAAATAATATGGATATGCAGAATTCATCTATATCTGAGATACTAGTATAAAAATTATGTACAGAGTTAAATAAGTGCTGAAACTTTTTTTTTGAGTGGGTTTATCAGAAGAGGAAAAAGAAATGTTTCTGTGGAAAAAAAAAGCCCAAAAACACACCAAGAACTGAAACAAGGGAATCTATAAAGCTTTTGACATGGATTAGAGGGATGGAGCAGCTCTCTCATGAAGAAATGCTGAGGAAATAGGAATTGTCCAGTCTGGAAAAGAGAAGGCCTCAGGGTGACCGGATTGCAGACTTCCAGGACCTGAAGGGAACCTACAAGAACAATGGAGAGGTATTATTTACAAGGACATTTAGTAACAGGACAAGGGTGAATATCTTACTCTAAAAGAGGAGAGGTTTAGATTAGGTATAAGGAAGAAATTATTGACTGTGAGGGTGGTGAGGATGGTGAGACACTGGCACAGGTTGCTCCCTGGAAGTGTTCCAGGTCAGGTTGGATGGGGATTTGAACAGCCTGGAGTGGTGAAAGGTGTTATTTCCCATGGAAAGAGGGCTGGAAATGGATGATCTTTAAGGTCACTTCCAGACCAGGCTGTTCTATGGTTCCTTGAAACTGTCTTTACTAAAAATAGCATTAAAAAAAAAAAGTTGGAATTATTACAGGCTGTCTGCTTGTATTCTAGGGAGTTATGTGAGATGTGGTATGACTTGCAGTTAGAACAGGCTCATGTCATGGTACCAAATTTTTTTCTCTGTCTCATCCTAAATGCACTGCAGTGACACATGGGATCTTCTTTGCTTTACACCAAGATTGACTTTTAGGTGTGTTCTGATTTGAAGTTTGACTTTGGGCAGCAGGTGAAGTCATAAAGTATATCTCACCTCAGCAAGACAACATTTACCCTATGAGTGTGTAGAGGCCTCTAAGCGCAGTCAAGTGTTTAAAATAGGTGCGTTTTGACAAATGCAATCTGTGAAATATCAAAGTTATTTTCCTTTAGCACTGTGAGCTGTACCTGTAGAAAAGGGACTGGGTAAGAAATACACGGTGAATATGTTTTTGTTACATTTTTGTGGTTACAGATGGTAGGTTGCTGAAGGGAAAAATGAACAAATTGATGGATTTGGTTATGTGTGAAATGGATACGTAACAAGGGAACTAGAAAACCTTTAACATTTCCAGAGATCAGAACTTCCAACGTACCGTATAATACTCCATTCCAATTTCATTCAACTGTGATGGAGAGAAAAATTCCATAATATTGGTGTGCACTTAATTGTCACAGGGAAATAAAATTATGAAGTTTAGTAATACCATAAAAATGTGTGGTGTTATGCAAGAACTTAAAATTACATGCTCCCTAAAGTAAAATTATTATACTACAGAGGCGCACAAAAGCTTTCAAACTAAGCAGTATAATCTCACAGTTAAGAGCTTTAACTTCTGATTGAGAAAGGATGGAAACATAAATGCCATTGCTGTCAAGACCCGACAGTACAACAGACTTGAGGTGAATTTTTATGTGTTTTTCAAGCACTTTTCTTGTGCTAATGGTGCTGATAAAAACATAAGACATAATATTTGTGCTTTCCATGCACAACTGAGATATGAATATCACAGTCAGAACAAAGGAATGTCCATTTATATATGGACATATGGAGAAAGATACACACAACCCACTGACACCTTCCAGTCAATGGAAGAACAATGGGAAAAGATAGATGCTCACTGTTCTGAATCTATCAAGCTGAAGCCATGTATCTCCCATCTTATCAAAAGTCCCACCAGACAAAGATTATCTGGGAAAAGATTTGAGTGCAGGTAAAGACAGACTCTTCAAGCACCAAATAAAAAGTCAGAGTGCTAATGGGTGGATAGAAAGGCTTAGTCACTCATACTTTACCCTACACTGACTCTTCTTGTCTTCCAGTGTGATGACCAAGGCTTCTTGGCCAGCAGGGCCATTTCACACAGAGAACCAGCTGATCAATATGCATTGCATGGGCAGACACTGGACTGGAGCATAGAATTCTCTGAATAGCTCTCACTCTGTGTCATTGAAAAGATTAAGCAAATTCATGAGCAGAAAATATGCATTCTGGATGATACAGACCCAATGCACTTTGGTCCTTTGTGGGCCATGCTGTGAAATTCTAGGACCCTCAGGATTAGACACTGAACTGCAAAATAGATCCAGGCCTTTTTCCAGCTGATGCAAGGCAATGAAAAACAGCTATTGACTTCTGCCAAGAGAAGTTACACACGTCCCCTTGACAGAAATGAACAAAATAGGTTTTCTGGATAGCCAGTATAAAGAAAATGCAGTAGTCCAAGGTCCAGAAATGCAGGCTTACATGTAAAAGTGTCTAGATTCTTGATCTAAGTGATAACAGCATTCTGTAAAAAAAAAAAAATACAGTTGCTTTTTAAACTTGTGGGCAACAGGTTGTCAAATGGTGAATGTGCACAAGGATACCTAAATAATAATAATTGTGTCACATGTGAGAAATTAAATCAAATTGTATCCTAGGCTAAGCTGTAAATTATGAAAATCTGAACCAGGAACTTCCAGGTAGATAACCCACAGTGTCAGGAGGTGCAGTCCACCCAAAAGATGGGCAGTGAAGACACCATCTGGCACCTTGCATTTGATGAACTTTCAGTGTGCAAGTTGTTAAATCCCCATTCTGAAGCTTTGATTTTAGGGGAATGAAGCTGATGTATTTTGGTTACCCTAGTGGTTATTTTCTCTCTATTTTATGTTAAGGTTGAGACAGTTTGAAATGACAATTGAATAATACATGATGTCTGTGGATCTGGTTTCTACCTTTCAGGCCAATTCACTGGTAGGTGAGCAGAGATCAGCTGCTTTGCCTCACTTAGTATTACAGTTCATTTCCACCTGAAGAACCTCTACACATTTCCCTCTTTTCTTCCTTTTTTTTCCTTTTTTGTCCTCAGAGCAATCCTTATCAGGATCATTTCTTTGTATTAAATGACCCCTGAAGGTATCACCTGGAACGGGGGCTTCACTGGGTTCAAGCAATGACAGATTCAGTGCACAGAATACAAATTAAGTGTTGTTTGCTAAATAAACAGAGACGATTTCTGTCTCAAGACATTAATGGGAAACAGGTGTTTGGAGCATGGGTGGTGAAACATTGTCTGTAAATGCTCTGTCCTTAAACCCAGCTGATTTTGATCACTGTCAGAGTAAAAACTAAGGAAGATCTGATTTTATTATCACTGCTTTGTATTATCAAAATTAAGGTGGCGGAATACCAAGACCACAAGAAATCTTCTTATTTCCTCTGGCCACGCATCATTTCCAACTCTTTTTGAAGGTGACTGACCAGAAGACTTAAATGACAAGGCAGCAAGACCACTACAGGTACCTCAAGTGACAGAATAGAAAACTGCACAGTTTATATTGTTTTTCTAGAGCAGAAGCAAAAGCACTGATAAAGTTTACAGAAAGCTTTTCTTTGAAAAGGGAAAAGTCTGAAGAGCTGTAAAATGTAACTTAATGTATAGCATTCCATTCCCAGTGCTCTGAAACTGTAAAAGCTTTTTTATAAATAAATACTGAAAACAACTATGCTGCTCTTTTTACCTTTCTAGTGTGCGGATAATTTTGGCTAAGGGCCTGGAAGATAAACTGTAATTTATTATGACCTGGCATCTTGGATAGATAGAGTGTTTTGTTATTTGGCCTAGTTGTTCACTCTTTTATTCATGAAAGATAAAGTAATGATTGGCTCCTTTCCTACAATATTTTTGGAGGGAGGAAAAGGTTTTTTCTCAAGATGATACACTTTGATTTCACAGTCAGATGTCAAATCGTGAATTGAACTTGATATTTTGTTTCATGTTCATTCATGATAAAAATATGTTTGATACTAAATACCACATCTTTCTGGGAAATTTAATTTTTTGTCACTCTCTGTAAGCATTGCTATACAAATGCTTACCTTTATGAAGAAATTTATGGACTGCTATACCTCACTTTTCTACATCTACGAAGGTGGGATAATAATACTTATCTGTGTGACAAATGAGATAAGCAGCTTAATTTATTAAAGTTTGCAAACTGCTTTGAGATCCTCCAATAAAAGTTCCTGTGCAAGAAACAAAGTAATAGCAATCATATCATAAAGGAAACTAAACCTTTAATTTTGCCAAAGTTCCCCTGGTGAATAGATAACTCTTTAATGAGATTAAGGACGTGTTTGAGATTGGCAATTTTATAACAAATCCTCAGTGGATACAAACATGTAAAGTTGCTTGGCATAACTTTTTGCAATTGCATTTATAAAAGTAATTGGATATTATGAGACTGTGAATAGCGGAGAAATACAGCTGGGAGTTCCAAGTTGTGAATTATATGTCATATTTTATTGTATAGCTGTGAGTGTTGCTGCTGTTGTGGAATTTGAATGGGTTTTCTGTCAGATGATTTATTAGTGTATGGACAGTATTTGACTAGCATTATGCTTATTTATTGATACTTATAACAGCCATTTGATCATATGGTAACCTGAAGAAATGGTTGCAATACTGTGATTCAGACGTGTCTTTTTCCCTTTTTCTACTAATTCTGATGTGCCAGAACATTTGTAATCAATTTTTAAAGGATTTAAAGAATCAAAAGAATACTCTTGAACCTGGGATGAAGAAGAGTATCGTTCTGATTGAGTATTATTTTTCTCTACGTGGAATGATGGAAAGAGCTGTACTGACCATATCCTGGTGAGAATGAAAAGCAGGTTCTGTTTGAAAGGAACCCTCATCATCTGAAGTGACCTAATATGTGTTTTGATTGAATAATTCTGTGCTATCCAGTAGAGAACAATAGCCTCAGAACAGCAAGATTACATCCACTCATGTTTTGACATTTTTCTTTTGATTTTTTTTTTACAACCTTCAGAGATAAAAAGAAACAATTTAAATTGTAATGGAATAAAAATGTGCAGTTTTTGAGTATGCAACCTATATTTATTTAAAAACAAGCATGAAATATTTTTAAGTAGTGTTGCAACTGAGAATTTCATAATATAAAAAGAATAAAATTAAGATCCATGAGCTCAAGAATAACTCAAAGCTGTATTATTTATATTGTAGAATCAAAGGATATCTTGGGTTGGATGACACCTAAAAGATTTTCAAGCCCTTTTTCAGGAGCAGGAACTCACCTGTCTTGGGGGATAGATATAAGTGATATCTTGAGTATATCTGATATATCTTAAATATCATTGCTCCTGCACCATAGTAAAATATTATTACAGTGTTAGGAAATAAAATTAACAAGAATGAAGCAAGATTCCACCAATATTATTATTTAGTAGTAGTAGTAGTGTTGTAGTAGCCATATTAATATTGCCACTTCAGTAGGAAACTCTTCCAGGCCTAAGGAATAGTTTTGCAACTCAGTCTTTTCCTCAGTAGCTGTCAGCATCCCCAGGGTCATTTGAATTGTGCCCTGGGTGGATTTAATGCTGGGTCTGTCCGACACAGCTTTGAGCAGCAGTAGCTTTTGTTCCTGTCCATGGGGTCACGTGCCCCAGCTGCCTGGCTCAGATGCTTCTCCTGATGCTAAGTGTTGGGGTGAAGGTGAGGTGGCAGCTTGTCTCTTTTTTTCATCAATCTTTGCTCTGTCAGAATTGTAGGAGGCCTTTTTGCCCTGTTAGTCTAGACACCAGAAGCCCAAATATCTTCTTACACTCTGCCAGCATAAAATGACCTCAAAATGTTCTTAAATTACAGTGAGCTGTATATTCACTCAGAGTTTAAAGCTCTTTGTAATGCTTGGTGCCAGAGCAGTGCCAAAAGTAAATCAGAGCCAATATAAATCAGGGCTCATTTAATGTACTATGCAGAGTGGGAACAAAGTTTAGAATCAAGTGACAATCTTTTTTCTCTGGCATGAGACTCATACCAATTTATTTTCTGATCACTAATGCATGGAATCATTTGCACCCCATAATTAAGGAAATATGTTACCTCCTCAACATAACTTTTCCTCATTCTTAAGTTAAAATAAATTTCTGTACCATAATAATTTCCCATCCAAAAAAAAAAAAACCCCAAAACATCTATTAAAAAACATTAAATGAGGAAAATATTTGGGATGATAGAAAGAAGGCATTTCTTAATGTCCAGCTACTGTTTGTTACTATCCATCTGTCATTTACAACAAAAGCAGCCTGAGTAATAAGATCTTGTTTTATGGTATGAATTGGAGACTACAGCTGGCTCTTTAGTCTTTTGTTGTTAACAGCCTTGTTAATTAATATAGCTGAACAAAGAAGTCTAGATCCATATGACAATGGGATAGGAGATCTTTGTCCCTGGTTTATTGGACACACATCAAAACTTAATATTGTCCTATAACATCAGCTCACTGTAAGTGCATCTCAACTCAGTTTTTTCCTATCTAGCTACCCTAACTGGATTCCTGGAGCTAATTGCCAGGCTTTACTCTTCTGTGGGATTCTGCAGTCCATGCCTTCTAAGCCTTGGAGCTAGTTCCTTAAATATTTACCCTCCTTCCTTCTTTCCCAGAAATTGCTTTCTTCATGAGACATGTGGGTATCTTTTGGCTTTGCATTTGGCTTCATAAAAGAACAAATAGCCTTTCAAGAGAAATATAAAAAAAAGGCTCTTAAAATTTGATTTTCTAAAAATTGACCCTTTTGAAAAGTCATTTCACCCCAAGCTCAAGTCTTAAAAAGTGTAAGAAGTGTAACACAGCACTTTTGGAAGTAATTTTTATATTTGATTTCAGCAGTGCTTTTAGTCTGACAGGTCATGGTTGAAATTGGGAAGAGTTCTCTTATTCAAATTTTTTCTGGGTTTTTTTGTTTGTTTGTTTGTTTGAGTTTTTTGTGTTTGGCTTTTTGTTTGGTTTTGGTTTGGTTTGTTTATTTGTTTGGTTTTTTACCTGGGGGCAATACATCCCCTCAATAAAAATCAGTGTGCCTTCTGTCTGGATTGGGTATCTTATAAAATATCTAGCATTGCTTTTTAATTGTAAGCCTTTTGTGCTCCTCAGGTCCATCTGCTGTTTTGATGCCTGACTCCAGTAAAACAAATTCCCTTAGGCAATACCTTGCAATTGTTTAAGGTTTTGCTCAGTTTAAATATGAATGCTGATTACCTTCAAATACCAGGTACAACAATTTTTTCAGGTATATTTGAGGGGAAAGTTGGGAAGGTTCAGCACAAGAGGAGAGAGATGTACAAAGGAGTCCCCAAGAAATAATGACAGATTGAGGCAGACAGATCTACTCCATTATAGCCCATGCAATTTAGGAAAATAAAATAAAGAAAAAAAAAGGTAAAAAACACTTGGTAACAACTACCTTCAAAACAATAAAGAGTATATATTTTATCTTTTAAAAAGTGGTTTTATTCCTTCACAAACTTTGGCAAAAAAAAGTTTATCATTTAGATGACCCCCATATATCTGTTTTTTAGTTTTTTCTCATTTCAGTATAAGGTTGTATTTTCCCATTTTGAGTGAGCTTAAGAGTTCCCTATTTTAAAATATTTTCCTTAAGTAATAGCCTTGCCTTTACTGAAACTCCAATTTATCTCCAGCAGATATTGGAACTATTTTCTTACTTTTCTTTTTCTAGTGCTGTTACATACTGAATGCTGTTATGCTTACCCTTGGTCTTTTCTACTCTAGTCTAATCTGCTTTATTCTGGTGCCTTGTCATGCCCTACGGTTGAACTCTGATTTTACACAATTCAAAACTTAGGTCTTCCTAAAGACCTGAACAAAATTCAGGTCAACTCTTTGGATAATCAGCAAGTCTCTGGCACATTCTTTTCTTAAGTGTGAAGGAGACTAAGGAACAGCAATAACAGACCTCTGCATCTCCAAAGCATAGATTTCTCAGTTCTTTAAAATTTTATTTTCTGAAAGCAGAGGCTTCTTCTACATTTCAATATTTGAAACACTTTATTTTTATGTTGAATTCAGCCTGCTTGAAAGATGACCTGTTATTCTCATATTCAGAATCAGTTCATCTGTCACAGAAAGCCAATATAGACAGAATTTCCTGTTTATATCACCCATATTTTACATCTGAACAGTCTTTTTATCATTTGAAAATCAATGTTACCATTTCGGGGTTTTTCTTTAATCAGAACAGATACTAAAAGAGTTAACCTCTGTAAATATAAGTTCAGTGAACCCAGACAGAAGACTAAGTCATTATTAGATTCCTTTCAGATGTATTGGCGATTTCCTATCCTGCATTTGGCTTCATTCTCTATTATTGTCTTCCTTCTAATTCAAATAATTTAACCACTTCTCTTCCATGTGTCTGCTAAGTGGCCATGGAGGAAGATGATATAAAATACAAAAACAGCTCTTCAGTTTTTTTTCTTCTAACACAGTTTTTCAAACTCAAATCATTTACAAGTTATCTTCTTTCCAGCTATTATATAGTGAAAATATGACCAGATATGCCATATCAAAATCTTCATTTCATAGCACAGAAGCATTCAAAGGCCATAACATCACTGATCTACCAACCGTGACTTTGATTAGAAAGAAATGTGTTATGGGAGATATCCCAAGTGGGTCTTGGTGTAGACAGTAATTGCCAGTGTTAATCAGGAGTTCAAGTTCTTGTTTCACACCTTATATGCATAGACCTTTTAACTCTATAAATCACTACTTTTTTTTTTCTCCTTCATCTTGTATCTCCTTTGTGATATGTTTTTGTTGTGTTATGTGGTGGTGGGTTTTTTGTTTGTTTGTTTTTGCAGAGTATACTTGATTTTAATGGAAGCATCTCTCTCTCTTGCAAGTAGAATATAGAATGGCAATACCTGTCAGCAAGCAAGTTGTCCTCAGGCCATGATATAATACCAAAATGACTTATAGAACAACATGGACTAACTCCCTGCTTCTGTAGTTACACAGTTAACAGGGAATGCTTTAGCCTCACACATTTGATAGCTTATTCAGAAACACATATTCTCTTTTCTGGCTCAAATATTATTGATAATGAGGTCTTGGTTACTTTGCATCTGTTTATTAATATTCAGCCATTTCAGAGGAACTCAATTACTAATAAGTGGTTATTGCTTGTGAATCTCTCAGTCTCCTAATTTTACTCTCCACTTTTTGAACAATGTTTGATCAGGTGATGTCATCTCTCCCCTTCAAACTCATGGGCAGCAAAATATATGAATAAATCATTAGTAATTCTGTCATTTCTAAGAATGCCAAAATGCATGATTTCTATACTTGTAGAAAACAGGATACAAGAAAAAAGGAGTGGCCCTCTCTCCAAAGGATGGTATTGTAACAATAAACTGTAAGGATACTGTTTGACTTCTCTTACGACAGAGCAAAAATAGAGATATGATAAATTTTGTTAATATAAGTAACATTCTGCTTTCTTACTGCTGGCCATAAATAAAACACTCAGCTCACAGCTTTCAGTGTTAGCATCATACCTGTTCTTGTGTTGCTCAAGGCTTTAACCAATCTCACCTTGGAAAACCCCCAGGGATGGAGACTGCTCGAAGTCTCTGGACACTCTGCTCCACTGCTTCCTCCAGCATTTTGCTTGCCTTCTCAATGCCAGCCCAGAAACTGCACTGCATTCCTCCTTTGTCTGAGGCTGGTGTCATACACCCAGAGAACAAAGGCACCTTGCAGGAGCACTAATGAGAATGTGTAGTGGAAGAGCAGTAAATCTGCATTATGTGTTTAGGCTGCGATCTGACCTTACAGGGGTATAAGGAAAGGCTTATCTGATCCCCAGAGTGCCATGGTCACAGCTGGAAATGAAGGCTTGAAAAATAAACTTTATGATAGCTGCTAATATTACAAATTGTAGCACTATGGAATAAATCACAGGAGCCATGAAATGCAACATACGGTAGCCTGTTCTCAGCCAAATGATTTATTCATGAATGTTCGTAATTCAAATGAATTGTCCATGAATATTCATGGTACTCCTTTGTAACTAGATATTGTAAGGAAATCTAGGCTAATTACAACAGAGGCTCTTTGCTAGCATTTGCATAGTGGCAGAGGGAACATTTCGGAAGTTGGAATTCCTTACTGGAGTCCCAGCTGTAACTACTTCATGTGATTGAAGGAGTACAGAGGTCAACAAAGCAAATGTGTAGTACTGCTTGGATGTGGTCTGCTGGCATCTACCCAGTCTATTAGTAGAATATGCACCATTAAACCATGAATATTACATAACTTATTGCTAGTAAAACAGTAGACATTCGTGCAGAGCAAGCCTTAAGCACAAGTAAGTCAAGTGGCTTTTAGGCTGTGTTCCAGCAGGCACAAGAGGTCAATTTCTGCTCACAGTTGCATTAGTGCAAATTCACTGATTTCAATTAAGTTCCACTGGTGTGAATATAAGACAAATTTGGCCCCATCTACAGACGCATAACTCACAAACTGGCAATTTTCTTTTCCGGTAACAGCCCTGAGAAAAAAATTATAACATGAATTTTTTATCTATTTCCAGTGATATAGGCTCACGTTAAAATGTTGTAAATTTGGCATTACATTTTTTCTTGTTTTCTCAGAAACATCAGCAGGAAAGGAGGGGTTTTTTTTCCTCTCTGTTCATCTCACTTAAAGAAAGAAATCCTGTATAGAATGTCTGAAGTCACATATGGTCAGATTTAGAAGAGAAATGTAGCTTTGACATTGATGACAAAGAAAAAAGGAGCATCAAACAAACACAGTAGCTCGATCTTTCTTCATCTAGAGAATGACAAGAAGGTAAAATCCTGAGGGAGTTCTTACATTCATATCTGGTAAGCTTGCACAACGCAATTCTGATTTGGTGTCCTGAATATCACAAATCCCATCATTTTCTCCAATTATTGTTTTTATCAAGACCAGATCTGATCAGCTGACTTTATTTAAAGATACAGAGGTGATGAGTCTTACAGTTGATGTCCATGAGTCAAATCTACATTTGCTCTGGATATCTAAGGTGTAGGCACTTCACTAGACTGCATCCAATTCACAGGACAGAATTTCTAAACCATGGAAAGTGAATTATGAATACAAAGAATTTCCAGATAAAAAAGAGAGCTCAGATGTAGATGCCAATGCATATATTATGTAGGTTTAATTGCACTAGAGTTTTCCCCAGCAAAAAAATTTCCCCAGGAAAATCCAAGATTTTCCCCATCAAATGGCTAAAATATTCATTTAACTGTTAAAATATGCATCTGAGCTCTGATTTAATTTTTTTCTGACTTTAGCTTTCTCTCAGAGCTGGCAAAAATCCTTAAAAAAAACCCAAACCAAACCAAACCAAGCAAAAAAAGCAAACAAACAACAAAGACAACCCAAAAATTACCAAAAAACATTAAGAGCCAATAATTCTTGCAGGAAATGCTTTTATTCTTTCTCTATTTGTTAATAAATGTCCTTCCTTGGCCATTGCCCCCTGTTATGACTTTGTTCTCTTTGTCCCATGTGGTTATTATGGATTGTGATTATGTCACCTCATAAACTCTTTTGGGATATACTGTAGATGTAGCCTTTTGAGCTTTTTGTTTCAGACCCTACTCTATTCCTGCAGTTTTCTTCTGAACCGCCAAAACTTTGCAGTATTGGCAGTAAAACATGAACACTAGAAATAAACACTCTTTTTTCTCTCAAGTGTTACAACCAAAAGTAAATACAATTTATCTCCATGAAATTTTACCTTTCACTATAGTGGTTTGCTAGTGTTTAAAGTCATTATATTTTTTTGTGTGTGACAGCCTCTCTTGTTCTCAAAGGTATTCCTTTCTAGAATATTTTCTGTGGGAATGGTCTAAAACCCCTCTGTTTCCCAGGTACATGATGTTACATTTGACTCCTCTCAGAACAATGTGAGTCTGAGTAGCATAAAATTTTATTGCTGAGTTATTCTTTATTACTCTTCATTTCTTTGTGTTGCCCTTATACTTCAGCACTTATAATTTTATACTTTGCTTACAGGTCATTGATAAAATATATAAAATACAAGAACTCAGGTTGATGCTCTTTTGGGACACTTGATCGATCTATCTATCTATCTATCTATCTATCTATCTNATCTATCTATCTATCTATCTATCCTCAACTGAATAACATTTTATTCTTCATTGTATTTTCGGGTTACTAGCCAGTTTGGAGAAATGCACTGTGTACAAATCTGATGTACACATTGAGACAAGAAGAATTAAAGGAGTTCTGCAATTTGAGTGAGGTCAAATAAATGAAGTCCTTTCTGATAACTAGATTGTTTTTCTGTATTTATGAGGAAGGAACCATTACAAGAAGCAATCAGGTGGAAAAATCCCCATTCCTCACCTTCTAAAACTTTTGAAGGAAAAAAATGGAAGTGAACTTTGATTGGTCAGAGCCCACATTAAAACAACACTAAAGACACTGAAAAAAAAAGAAAAAAAAAGGGAGAGAAAAACAAACCTGAGCAGAAGATAAAGAAGTACAATCAACATAAGCACAGCAGGAGAGTCTTTGAGTGCCTTGGATATGACAAAGGGTGCTCTTTTTCCAAGCTTGTAGAACACAGCAGTTTTGCTCTGTGCTTGATTTATATTGTGCCCCTTCTATGGAATCAATTGCTTGAATGCTGGCAAGAGCTCCGTGCTGCTCCATTAAATGTAAGACCCACTGTGCTACAGGGTACTGATTAGCATGGACAGGAACAGACAGTAATGCCTGAAAATTCATTGCAGCCAAGTTTTTAAAAACTATCAAGTCATAACTTAACAAGAAGCCCAATTAGTGCTCAAATACTTTGTCTATTTTCTCTAGCTTGGCATTACTGTTGTTAAAACAGATTAAAACTAATGTATAACTCCCAGAGTGCAAAATGATATTACAAAATAAATATTCTTAATGAACTGTTCTCCATCCTGTATATGCAACTCAAGATGCAGAAGTACACTATCATATGGATTGAATTTGTGAAATGATTATATATGTACTTCAAATGAATAATGAAATAACATTTTCCACCCACATGCATATGATCTATTTCTGATGAGTTGAAATTACACATTTCAATTACTCTTTCTATTTTTTCCCCTAACAGATTCTTCTTGCTATTTGTATGTATTTAACTAGTCATAAATGTTTCTTTTATATACCATAGAAAACAAAAAAGGAGCTGGGCCCTTTCATTACTTTGGTCCTTGAAAGGAAATTTCTAAGTAAACCTTTGCCTGATATTCACTGAAACATGATTGTACAGACATTTCAGTGAAGACATGTAAAATGTAATGCCATTGCACTTCTATAAAACCATAGTTTGAGACCATAGTTTTGATTTTTTGACTGGGGTTAAACCATGACACCTTATAACCATTGCTCATGGTTTATTGGGGGGTTTTTTTGGTTTTTTTTTTTTAGGGATACCAAGCAGCAACAAATAGGGTAATTGCACAGTTGTTTTGTCCAGTCTGGAGCAATCTGGGTCTGCTTGTTTCTCTAATAAGAAGTGCAAAATTTTAATAGATTTGTTCTCTATAAAACTATATGAAATTCAGGAAGTTGCCAGACTGAGAGTAAGACTGGACCTTCTCTTTAAGGAAGCAGGAAGAGTTGAAGATGGTTTCAAAACTTCTGTCCAGAGTTCTCTCATACTGAGGACCAGAGTTTCCGAATTTCAAAACCATCATCTAACTTCCATTCACATGAAAGGTACAGTGAAAATTGAAGGTCTTGCAGGTGTTATTCCTATGAGTTCCTTAATGAAAGGCTTCTGCATTTGGTAGGTGCCTCCAGTGATACTCTTAGGATTCTCAAGCACTATGAAGAAAGAATGCTTGAATGCTGTTAGGAATGTCAAAGATTTCTATAAATATCACTTATGTGACTTCATGGTGGGAAGAAAAAGAAATAACATTTTAACAAGTTATATTTATTTTACACACCAGGAAAAAGATTCTAATGGTAAGAAAAGTGAAACAAAGGAAGAGGTTATCTCAGATCCTTGTAAGGTTAGTGGAGGTCCTCAAGAAACAGATGCGCAGTCAAAATGCAGGAATGAAAAAGGTAACATTGATCCTTCCATGGGGGAACAACATATCCTAGAGAATTGGATGTACTCCATAGCATTCTGCAGCATTACAAGGGCCTGAATGTATTTAAGACCATCCCAGAGAATGATAACAGTAGGCAAATACAGGCAGCTAGTAAAAATTCATATCTTCACTTCCAAGGCAGTTAATAAAAATTTAAACATTCTGTTCCAAAAGCTTCAACTAAATGCAACAGAAAGTGGGACGAATGTGGGTCAGACCCAAGCTGGTCCTTCTGCCTTGGGACTCTACACTGGAGCACTGATCATTTCCTCCACAGGGCACACCTCACCATTAATGAACTTGTTCACCCCAAACCAGGAATGCATTATTTATGTTAAATAATTACCCTCTCATAAAAGCCAAGCGTTTCATCTGGAGAGCAGCACACTGCAGAAGATGTCATAGTGGGCCTATGAGAAATGACTTTTTGGTTAGCTGACATCACCAGAAAAAGCCTCTTATTTTTAATCAAGGAGTAACATAATTATCTTTTCAGGGTTTGCTATTAAAATTTTTGAAGCATTTGCATGTCAGATCTTTCCTTCTCTTCCTCATTCCGAACAATTGTTGCAGTATTTCTCTGCAAAAAAATATTTACATTTAATATGAAAACAAGAAAAGAACAATAAGGATGATACTGCAGGTACTCTCATATTTATTTGCCCTGAGTTGTACCTTACTAGATGAGTGGATTTACTCTTACTCCCTGTAATTATCATTATGGGAGACAGAATAGAAACAGAATAAGGTGCTGATCTTGGTGTTAAACTTGACTTTTCACACTATTTTCCCTCCCGTTTATTTTAGTTTTGATACTGCTAAAAAATGATTACTCTGCACCGTTTAATTCCAAGGCTCCAAACTGAAGCCATTTCAGGATATTTTATTGTATTTTTGCATTTTGCTAATCTTTTTCTCCCATCTATTTACTGGATATGAATTGTGAGAAGCACTGTGCCACATTTGTGTGCTTCATGAAAACAGTTTGCATGTGCAGGCAGCATATGGCAAATGTATAAATGGTTATGAATAAATCATGAATCATCACAATTATTAATAACTGATAAAGTCCTGAAAAAACCTTTAGCTGAGCAATCCAAAGGAACAAGTGAGTGCAAAATGCCTCAGAGAAATGTGTCTTCATTTAAGAAGTCAACTCTCCCATAGCCTTAAACACTGGATTTAGCATGAGACTGAGTGGAGCCAGCTATCAAAATGGTTTTATCAGCAATGACTCTAACAGAGCGTGTGCTCTTCTGGCATCTAATGATAGAGGGGGTGGTGAGAGGAAGACAGGGGAATAGATTGCTCAGGGGATTTGTAATGGGAACATCAAGAAAACACTTGCCAATTTCACTGAGCTTTTCATCATATGATCTCAGAGTGCTTTTCTCATAGATTCATTGCTTTTATGGCCAGAAGGGACCATTAGATCATCCAGCTTGTGATCCTGTGTAACGCAAAATTTCATCCAGTTGTCTCTTCACACAACCCAATATCTTGAATGCTTTGGAATCTCTATGAGCTCATGCATGTTGAGAAAAACTTGCTTAGAAGGGAAGTCCTAATTTAAATATGTTTTGTGCATAAATATTGCAATCTGAAAAGAGCTACAAGATTACATCCACAAAGATCGAGGATGCAAATGAACACCCAGGACATAATCGTTGGCAAAGATGTCACTCTTTAAGAGTCTGCAGAGGTGCATCTTTTTTCGCTCTGATAATTATATCTTCACATACTTTCAAATTTTACACTAATTTACATATATACGAAAACATCTCACACCTTAAAGAATGGGGCTTCTGCTCTGCACTTCATAGGGCAAATCATTCAATTTCTCCCTTCTTTTTCTGTGTTATGAGAGCATGGAGAACTTGCTCAGTTAGAAGAAAGATGAAGTACTGAAATGACTTTTTAGGATTAAGTACTGAGGTGACTTTTCTTGTGGCTCACATATCATGGGACAAAAGTATATAAAAACTCCTTCTCTCCCTTTCACTTTGACCAGACATTTGCAGTCCATCACCAAGAATCAGTATCTACCTTATTTGATTTTTTTTTCTGTTACTACATCTCAGTTCACAGAAAATTTTCTGGGGTACTATCACAAACTTTGTTGACCCAGAAAAATGCATTTTTGAGGGTTATTTAAATCTCACTTTGAAAATATCTCTATAACAGCAAAAAGAGAGAGGAAGATTACCATTGTCTCAGCTGGAATAATTTGGCAATTCTAGTCCATCCTACTTTTAGATCATTAAAAATCTGCAATTCATAGAGCACATTTTAAATAAAAGATCAGAGCTGTGGCAGGCTAAACTGGCAATAATCATCAACAACTGGCTTATATGTGATTATATCATGGTGAAAATGTTTAATATAATTTTGCATTGCTGGATAGAACAAATGGCAAAGAATTTAGAAATAATTCTGATACATTTTGGAATAGTATTATGATATTTTTCTACTTTTTAATGACGAATTAGTCACGTTTCTTCCAGAAAACTGATTTTTAGGGAACTGATCAAGGATTTCTTGATGCCGTTGACTTGGCTTTCTTTTATCATCAGTTCAGACACAATGTTGTACACAAAGGGTTTTATCCATAATTTGGGTACTTGCATGTCCACGTCCCAAGACAAAATTATATGGTATTTGGATTCATTGTCTCCAAAACCTTGTCATTTCACCTATATTTAATATAAACGTAATTCTTTTTATATAAAACAAATAAACCCACAGCAGTCTGTGGTTACATGAATAAGAAATGAAAAGCAGAAGTTAATAAAATGCACTAGAGCAGTGATCAGCAGTTTGAATTTCAACCAGCAAGGTTTTTAAGCACTGAGGTGTCAATACTGAGACAGATACTGTCTAATACAATTATTAATCAGCAGGATGACAGGACGGAATTCACCCTCAGAAATTTCAAGTGTGACAATATGTTTGAGTGAAGCTATGGGCAGGGGAAAGGCAGAGCTTCTCTACAAGTTGGATAATTGGCTTTATAGAAATTTCATGAAGCCCAGCACGGACAGGGACTTCTTCACCTGGGATGGGATAACCCCATGCACCAGTGCAGGTGCCTAGGTTGGAAATCAGCTCTGGAAAAGGACTTGGAGTAGGTCATGATGGACAAGAAGTGTGCAGAATACCCCTATGGCTGACAGCCCCACACTAAACTGTATTAACCAGAAGATTAAAGGAAGTGATAATTCTTTGCTGTCTGCCCCTGTGAGTTTGCTTTGGAGGTCACCACAACTCATTTTGTCCTCCCCCTACAGCAAAGAAAATTCAAGATTAGGAATGCTGCAGTGAAGGGTCAGCAGAGTTGTTAACAGCACAGAATATATGAGGAGAACACATCATATATGAGGAGAAGATGATACCAAGCTATGTGGTAAGTCATCTCCAGGGAACTTGTAAGCTTTGAGAAGTGGGACCATGTGAACCTCCTGACATTCAGCAAGGCCAAGTGCAAGGTCCTGCACACGAGTCAGGGCAAACACCCCTTTCAGTGGGTGGTGAATGGATGCCACACACCCCCAACGAGAATGATTTGGGAATACTGGAGAATGAAAAAGGAGATATGAGCTAGAAATGTGTGTTCACAGTCCAGAAAGCCAACTGTATCCTGGGCTGCATGAAAGAAATGTGGACAGTAGGTCAAGGGAGGTGATTGCCTTCCTCTATTTTGCTCCAGTGGGGTCTCAGTTGGAGTATTTCATCCAGCTCTGGGATTCTAAGTACAAGAAGATACAGAACTTTTAATGTAGGAGGGCTATGAAAATGTTCAAAGCAATGGAATATGTCCCCTATGAAGAAAAGCTGACAGACTAGAAAATGTTCAGATTGTAGAAGAGACAGCTCAGACACTTATTGCAGACTGAAGATACATAAATGCTGCTTACATGAGATGGAGACAGATTTTTGACCAGGTCCTGAAGTGATAAAACAAGGGACAAGGCTTCAAATGGAAGGTCAGATTTAGATTAGATGTTAGAAAGTAATTCTTTATTGTGAAGGTTGTGAAGCTCTGGCACAGGTTGCCCATAGAGGTGGTGGGTGCCCCATCCCAGGAACTATCCAAGGCCCAGCTGGATGGGGCTTGGAGCAAGCTGCTTTAGTGAGAGGTGCCCGTGGAAGGGGGAGTAAGATCAATAACATTCCCCTCCCAAGGCAAGCCATTGTATAACTCCATGAAAGAAAAAAATTGTGGGGAAACTCTCTGCTATGCTTTTGTGTTTTATTGAAGATGAAGATGTTAAGTATTCAGATTAATTAAGCAAAGATCTATGCCTTAATTTTTTTCTGATATTTTTTATATAGAAATATTGTCAGCAGCCTTTCAATCTTTAAACTGAATAGATGGTTGTAATCTTCAAGGACACGCTCCACGCTTCTGATTTACCTTATAGAATATATGTTTTTTCCCACTGAAAAGAAATATATATATTCTTTACAGTCTTATGTGACACCATACCCCAGCATATGTTCTCATAATGCTACATATTTTCCCTTTATTAAGAGTAACACCTCTCTTACCTATGTGAGATTTTTCATTAAAATAATGAGCCATATAGCACCTTGAATCTTGCAATTAACCAAAGATCACAGAACAGTTGATAAATTAGAATTTCAAAACCCTTGAAGCAAAAGTTTTAAATACCATTGTTCCCATTTTTCTGGAGGTTTAAATTGAAACCGACTGGAGTTCACTCAAGTTCCTACTTGAAAAAAATTCTCCACAAGCAGTTTTTTTCATAAGGTCCAAGAGGTGACTAACGCTATTCTCTGACTGCATATAGTTCCCTGCTGTCCTAAGCTAGAAAGGAGATTTTTCTACCGCTTTACCTGTAATAGGTAATCTGAATCTCTTACCTGTGTCCCTCCTTCAGCTGCTGACCACAGGCCACACGAGTGGCACAGCTGAGCAAGAATTAAACGCAATAGGCTGCAGGAGGTGATAATAACATCTGTGAGATCCTAATCTCCTTGTGAGGAAAATATGCCTTTCCTGGGAACCATGCTGCAAAACCATGATTGAACCAATGAATTTTGTTTGAATTTAGGTGGCAACAGAATCCAGCTGAAAAAAAAAGTAGATCTTTTGTATCTCTACATGGAGTACTTGACAACCAGACTCATTTATCTCATACATATTTATTAATTTTAAGAGCTTTTTGGAAGTCATTTGACATTTCATTTAACATACTTGTATTATTATCCTTGAATGCTTATTTGTGACATTAAAAATCACTTCTAATTCTTAGAGGGGCATAATTAGCATGATACTAAAGCCATTTCACATATGAAGTGAGACTGTATGTAAATGCAATGAATACATGTGTGAATATGTATATTCCTCACATATTTTATTATCTATCTTGCACTCTTATTTATTCTGTCTTAAGTCAGTTTGGAACTCTGCATCCCATAACAATAGCCATCCTTTAGATGAATCTTGCATTAAATCAGCCTGCTTCCTTGGACTAGTCTCCTTTTATTTTAAGAAAGTCTACACAATCATTTGAGAAAAAGGTGTCTATTCTGTGAGTAGGACAAAGTTATTTACTGGCCTTTAATATGTCTGTTTTCCAGGTCTACTAGGAAATTCATAGAGAAGGAAGATTTTTCAGGATCAAAACCACTTTGGCAACAGTGAGGGACTTCAAAATAGTCAGTCAAAAAATTGTTGGTATCATAAAAGGGTAATTCTTCATATCAGCATCTTTTCAAAGGAATGTGCCTAGTTCTATGAAATGTCCCTATTAAGGTTTCTAGTCAAAATAAGAGAAAGTGAGCTAAACAAAACAAATTCAAAGGAAAGGAGACAGGAAAAGAGAAATTGAAGTGAGTTTTTTAAAAGGAAGGGTCTACAAATGATGTCAACATTTCCCAAAACAGAATGTCTGAGTTTGTGTTCTGATAAAAACACAGTGTTGGGGGTTTTTTGAAGCCTCCTAATGGTGAGAGTGATAATAAAATTTTTTTCATTCAAATGCTTTCCTTAAAACCTCTCATTTTTTAGGCTAAACTATTTGAATACTTTTAAACAAAATATTAATTTTGTGACTTTTCTAGTTCTAAACACAAAAAAGTACAATGTAAGAAAACAGAAATGCTCTTCTTAATCTATGAAATAAAAAGTAAAAAGTGTGCATATTTGGAAGGCCATCCCTCTGACATCATTATCTGCTCAGCTGTTTTCCCTGGCATAAAGCAACAACAACAGAAGAACTAGTTTTGCATTAATGTCATCATCCTGTCTCTTTGCAGATAGTTAATGCAGTCCAACACAGATGTATGTGCCTGAAAGATTAGTCCTGGATTTATATGCATAATGTATCGACATCGTTGCTGAGCTCTAAGCATAGTTAATTTTTATTTAAAATGAAGAAACACAATGAAGACTGTGTGCTGGAAATGTCTTAAGGATCTTAAGACTTAAGATACTTGCGTATATTATCCATTTTCATTTTCTATGATTTATGTGATGGAAATTGTAAGCATGTTGTGAAAAGTGAAGCTCAAGACTTGAAACATATGAAGCTGAATACTACAAGGGACTTTGGCATTTGAGTTATTCTGAGAAATTATTTTATTTGACTGTTATGAAGGTGAAAGCAAAATAGCTTTCCTTAAGTTTATGCTTCAATTTGCTATAATGGCTTTACTTAAGTGCCTTGTTCTGATGTCAAGAACAACCTTAGCACAAAATTCTGTTTAGATGACTTCTTTTTAAAACAAGTCCTGATTATGAAATGTAGCCATAATCACACTGTGCACATGATTAATCTCCAAAAAGCCACATGCTTAGAAAGGATATGTAATTAAAACTAAATATTATCCTTTGCCATTAGGAAATGCTCTTCTTATCAGAGTTGCAGAATGCTGTCTGAAGTATTACATGGGTCTGTTGGGAGTATGGTTAATGTACTAACATCCCTGGTTAAGTCCATAGTAACCAATGGTAAATGTTATATATCACTTTTAATTTGCACATTCCTAAGGGATGAAAAAGTTTTATAGTGCTTCCAGCTGTGAGCCACAGCCCCTCAGTGCTGCAGGGCTAGTATTAGCTGCACTCTACAAAATGTCAGGATTGATTGTGAATTTTTTTGTGGTTTTTTTTTTCCTTGGGTGCATTTTGTTTTGTTTTGTTTGGGTTTTTTTTTGTCATTACAGTAGTTTTGCTATAACTCAAGTATGCTGTTTTGCAAATAGATATCATAGAATTGCAGAATCAGAATGGTTTGTGTTGAAAGGGAACCTTCAAAGATCATCCTATCTGACCCAAATTCCCCTGGATATGGGCAGCTTTCACTAGACCAGGCTGCTCAAAGCCCCTTTCAACCTGACCTGGAACATTTCCAGGGTTGGGCATCCACAGTCTCTGTTCTAGTGCATTGTCACCCTTATTGTAAAATATATTTTCCTTATGTCTAATCTAAATCTACCATCATTCACTTTAGGACTTTTACCACTTACTCTGCCACTACAAACCCTAGTAAAATGTCTCCATCTTTCTTATAAACCAACTTTATATGAAAAAAGTTTGGAATAAGATCTCTCTGAGCCTTCTCTTATGCTGACTGAGGAATTCAAACCCGGTCTGCTCTTCTTAGGAGACATATTCTACCCCTCTGATCACCTTGTGACCATCCTCTGGGTCTGCTTTAAAAGATCCATTCCTTCCTTGTGCTGAGGGTCCCCAAGCTGGAGGCAGTACTCCAGGTGGGGCCTCACAAGAGCAGAGAAGAGGGGGAGAACCACCTCATAATTTAACATACTTGACTGATAGGAAAAGTATTTACCAGAGTAGGTCATACACTAGAAGAAGGGAATGAGGAAAATTAATGAGTTCAGTTTTTGAACCTCAAAGCAGGATGTCTTCATAGTTGGCTGACTTTAGCAAGCAGAAGGTTTTAGACTCATTATGGGGTCTACTGAATGAAAGACTAAGGCTTGCATCAGAGAGGAAATCAGATAAATTGAACTTTTCTGAGCTCACCAATATTTGAAATTTGTTCAGTGAGGATGGTCTATCAGGTGAACTGAAATAGGCAGGCATCCCACAGAAGACAAATAACTTTTAAGGTAACAGGATGATGTATGAAATTTGAATTAAATTTGCTTAGGAAAACATGCATATGGAATTTCAACATGTATTTCACCAAATGTAACAAGGCTATTTCAGACTTGGAAGACTTTTTATTATTATTTAATATTAGGGACAATGTAATCTCTGTTTGTATAAGACAGCACAGCCCTTCTGAAATCAGCAGTTATGCTGATTTATAGTAACTGGCGATCTCATCCTGTATTTTTCCATTAATAAGCTTAGAAAAGCCATTTCTTCACAAATAGGAAAGCTAATTGTCTGACCTTTCAGCCTCACCTTTTTTTATAGCTGTCTTGGGTATTTATGGAGAAGAGTTATGAGAAACAACCCATCTCAGGACAGGGTGAGCTGAACCTCTGCACTGCTCGGGTGGTGAGCACGACTGTGCTCTGCAATGGGACATGATGTGTGAGCAGCTGATGTGCCTTAGCTACTGAGGCTGCTGTATTTCATATTACAGCCATGAGATAGCTCCAGAGCTGAACTTCAGTGCTGTGTGCAGGTGGGGTCTGGGAGTTCAGAACCATCTTTGGCTTTTATTGCTGCAGCTGGGAAACTGCAGTTCTTGGATGGGGTCATATTTTTCTTTTTAAACGTTTTTCACTTTGTGGGTTAGACGGAATGGGTTTCAAGCAGCTGTGCTTTATTCCGTTCAGAAACTTCAGCTGGTAGGTTTGGCCAACTTCTTACCTAAAACCAAGCGACTCTATTTAGCATTTTCTGACACACATCAGAAAACATGTATTTTAAAACAATGATGCATACCTTTTGTATTCTACATCTCCATCCATCTCGTAGTTATTTGCACCTAATCTTATGTTTCACTACAAGTCAAATGAGATAAATTCACCTCCTAAGTTACTGGGGCAGAACTAAATCAATCTGCATCCTCTTACCCAGCCCAGATCCCGCTGTGTGTCTGGGTCTTTCAGTCTTGTTCCCTTTTGTTCAGGCTACCTTGAGTGCTCCCCCATGAGAGTGGACTGGAGCCATTAAGACTGTTATCTCCAGTATTTCGTCTTAATGACCCTTAAGTGTAAGCTGTTAGGCACCAATTAGAAAGGCCTCCTTCCTCTTTCTCTAAGTGGGTAGGCTCTATTAACTTGACAAATCCTCAAGGTGAAATATCTATTGGGTACAGATTAAAGTTGTTTAGGAGTTTTTTCTTCCCAGAAGGAGCTGATTCAGCAAGACCAAAATGCTTATTAGGAATGTATTGCTTTTGAAAAACACTCAGTGAAATTCAGCCAGAGCTTAATGAAACTGCTTGTTTTTCTGCTGATGCATTCAGTGGGGAAACATGACTTCCTTTACCATATACGAAGATACGGGAATCACACTATGAGTATTGCCAGAAAATCTTAGTGCTTTGCTGACATGGAGTCAAGAAACTGGAATTTTTTAGAACACCGTTTTTAGACTGGTTGAGGAGTGCTGAAGTGTGTGCTGATAAATTAGTGATTTCAGACTCTGTCACACACTCTATGTTCATATAGCTGTTGCTCGGCTATGCCTGGACTCTCAGATTCTGCCACTCGTTAGTCATGCATGTGGTATATGTTGTAAGATAAATTTGTGCTTCAAACTAATGTGGTGTGATATATGACATATATTCGTGCTTGGAAATGAAAAGATCCAATACTGTAATAAAACCCTAAGCAGGAGGCAGATTTGCAGTTGTGAAACACGGGCAGCACCAAGGAAGACTTGAATTTACAGCAGAAAAGAAGTGGCTCCATTGGAGGTGGCTCGCTACCAGGGCTGGGCCAGAATAGACCCAGTGATTGATACCAGATATGCATCTGTGATAAGACAGTCAGAGATGGGCATCCCAATGCCAGTTTCCCGTAAATCAAATCAAGCCCTCATCCCTGCCGGGAAAGAGGCTTTGAAGAACCAAATGCAAGTGAGAAGTTACATGAATGTACAAACTGAACAAAAGTGGACAGAAGACCCTGCCTAATGGGAAATAAACTGTATAAAAAGTGTCCCCCAGAACATGGAGTTTGTAAATGGGGGGAGTTCAGCTCGATTGAAGCTGACTCTACATTCACCCAACATTTGATTCCTGGGATCAGAGTTGTCTCTTGTATTGTGGCTGTCCAAGATCGCTTTTCATAGCAAAACAAAATTGCTTCATATTAAATTGGCTACATATCTTTTATAACATACAGAAACTAAAAAAATAACTGGATCCATGAATGACATGAGGATTTGATTTGTCAGGTCTAACAGCATTTATTTAACTTTTGTTTTTGTTGTTGTTTACTGGTAGGCATTTTATTCAAACTTCATTGAAAGTATTCTTTTTCTTTCACGACAAAGCATTCCACTCTCCTCACCAAATGTTGGATTTTTTTCTGCAATCAGGATTTTAGCATTATACTTAATTTCTAATATTACAGTGTGGGAGTAGGAGCCTTGTGTTATAAATGAGGTGAGCCAAATTGTAATAATAAAAAAATTTATTTTCGCGTGACAGCAAGTACGGAACGAATCAGAAACAAATCACAGCCATGATAAAGACCAATTCGATCCCAGGAATCAAATGGGGTGAATGCAAGACAGGCCTCTATCAGACCTGCCCCCCATGCATTCACCGAAATCCCACCACCAAAGGTCCAGTTTTTATACTTTTTAGTTCCCCCGAGGCAGGTTTTCCTTTGTCCAGTTGTCCAAGTATTGATATTCATCAGTCTCCTTTTGGGATTCTGATTTTTCAGAGTGGGTTTTCAGGGAAACAGAAAAGATGTCTGGGTGACCATTGCAGACCATATTCAGTCTCTAGGGCAGATGTTTTCGGTCATTAGGCATACTTGCTGGCCCATTTCCAGGAAAGCCACATCCATTCATGTGCTGATGGCCTAGATCTTCCCCAATCTGCCCCCTGTCTCGGAGTTTCTCGGTGAACTGTTTTTCCCTGCTTTTAAAATCCTTTATTTCTCAGGCACAAATTGATACACTGAGGTTATTCACAACACTTGGAACTGGTCTTGTTAATTATCAAGGCACTCCTACTTTTATTATACATCTCAGACAAGAGCTTATGAAAAATAATTCTGTAGCACTGTCACAGAGTATTATCTGCTTTGTGCCCACAGTGCAAGGGTAGAGGAAAATTTTATACCCATCGTGAAAGTTGCATCAGTTTGTATCAAATATGGATTTTTTTATGCAAATGGGATTCCCCACTGCTTCTATTACAATTTGCTACTAGAAACCAGTACCTGCAAATTCTCTTTCCTTCGATGTGTTGGGGATTTCATTTCTATTGATGACAAGTGCTATTACACAGTAATGGATTATAGGAATTGATTTAAAACAAAAAATATGAGAAGGATTATATATGCAAATGCAGAAAGGAAGGCCAAAAGAGTAGATTAGAATGCAAGAAATGATGGAATAAAAAGCAGAAATAAGAATGTACATACAAATATAGGTAGCAATTCTGAGAATTAGACCGTATGACAGACATGCAAAAGTGAATATGCTCAGTGCTAGAAAATCTTTGGCACAACAGGAACATTTTCAAATGGGAAGAATACTGGGGTTTGGACTATGTGACATGTATGGCACTTGCATGCCATATATTCTGCACACATAGGTGTGCATAAATTTCCTTCACTGAAGCTTTTACACCAGAATATGTATTTTGCACCTCCTTAATGGGTATCTCTGGTTGTTCAACTTCTTCATTACAGTGAAGCTGGAGAAACTAAACAGGCTCAGTTGTGCTGTTTTACCAATATACCCACTTATGCTTTCAGATGGCAGTAGAATGAGATCTTACACACCTGATTTTGATCAGTTCAGAGTTTTCTTTGCCACTATTTCAAGGGTTTAATTCCTGGAAATGAGTCAGCTTTAATGAGAAGATGCATGATTGTCCCTATGTATCATTCTTATGGAACTACAAGAGCAGGACAGTGTGTTAATTATCCAAGCATACAACCAACTATCCACAGAAACAGAGAACAAATAAAAATTTAATAAGAGAAGGTTTTTGTTTAAGGAATCTCATTGTAACATCTCTGCTCTCTATGCAGCTTTGAATCAGAACTACAAAAATCATGAAGATTAGGGAGGCAACTGCATCAGCTATAAACTGCATGAGTTTCCCAGGGCTGTTGCTAAAATCATATAAAGGACACAGTTTTTATGCTTATTGGCGTTTTCTTCTATCCCTTTCTTAGGTTTTAAATAAATACTTTCTCTAAAAGGTATAAAGAGAGGAGAGGAGAGGAGAGG